>QZLH01001140.1:6813-26615 GCA_003833135.1 Oehlia diaphana
TAACCTCCATAGCCTTTTATCCCTAGTGCAATCTTTTTTAGGTAGGTGATACTTCGGTTGATCCTCCACGTTTTTACATATTCACACCAGGGTGGCACCGCCTTCGGACGGTTTCGGTTATAGCGTAGTTTTAGATAATGATTTATAACTTCTTATGTAGTTCTTTATTATCTTTCTGTAATCGTGTTCACATGGTTTTAAAAATAAAAATAAAAATAAAAATATTTTTATTTTTGTTTTTATTTTTACTTCGTTTTATTACGTTCTTTAATTATCCTTTTTTGTAGGAATACCCTGAAGACGAAATGAGCTCCTAGGAATAATGGTAAGTGTTTTCATTTTTTTTCCCGTTCAATTCGTTCAAGAACGTTTCCTAACGTTCTTTCAATAATTTTTCTTTTAAAAGAACGCCTCCTGGAGACTCTTAGAGTAAGTTTCTTTTTCGTTTCTTTTGTTAATTTTGTTTAAGAACGCTTCTAAGTTCTTTCAATAATTTTTTTTTATAGGAGCGTTTTCAGGGTAAGTGTTTCTTTTGTTTCTTTTTGTTTAAGAACATTTTTTGATCTTTTTTTTTTTTTTTTTTTTTTTTTTTTTTTTTTTTTTTTTTTTTTTTTTTTTTTTTTTTTTTTTTTTTTTTAAAAATTTTTTTTTTTTTTTTTTTTTTTTTTTTTTTTTGTAGGAACGCCGAAATAGGCTTCTAGAATGCCCTTTTTGTTTATTATGTTTAAGAACGTTCCTAATGTTCTTTCGATGGTTTTTATAGGAACACCATCTGGACTCCTGGAAATTTTAACAACAGAAAAAGGCAATAGAAAACAATAAATTAATAAGAAAGACTTACCTCAGTTTATAAACTGTTTCAAAAAAATAGCCTTAAAAAGGCCCTTTCATTATTATATAAATAAATAAAAGTGGAATAATTAAAAGAAGTTCATGAGAAAAAGTTTATTAACAAGTAATTTAATTCATTTTTATTTTTAAATACATGCGAAGTAGGTTAGCGACCTGGAATCCCCAAAACTCAAACAAGCAAGTACACGGAACCCTTAAGGGAAGCTGAAACACATAGATCTCTTGCAAATCGCCACGAAGGCAACACGATGAAAACAGGTAGATTAGGTGTGAAAACATCTAGTATGACATGAAATACCTAAAAAAAGGTTAATAAAAATGAAACCATTTCTAAGAACAGGGATAGAAAAAAAAGTTTTAAGGAAAAGGAGAAATGGAAATGACTAAAAAAAAAGTGAAATACACCAATCAATACAGAAATAAATAAATTGATGTTCATACGAATAATAAATAATGTGATAAATTACAAATCAGTTGACACACAAGCCCGTGATAGATTTCACATAAATTTGTTTGCCGGAAATGCATGGTCGTTACATTATTAATTTATCGAATCAATAAACATAATTTTTGATCAATCAAATTCGGTAATTTGATCGATCCACGATCATGGAATGTGGCGCACAAATAACTCGAAAATACTTTAGTTTATAAATAATTAAATTAATACATAATGTAGTAAAAAAAATACACTAAAAATGAGATATATGCAAGTTTTTATAGAATTCTATCTTTGTTCAACATTGGAAGTATTATTGGAATTGGAAGAATTGGAAGTTCCAAAAGTACAGGAGTGACGAATTGATCACTCTGAGATAAATGTAAACAACGATCTCGTCATTCACGTGGTCTTATTAGTTATTAGGCATGTTTATTCGGATTTTTTGATCGAAAATCGATTTAACCAATCCTAACACGTGGTCAAAATCAAAATTAGGGGTTTATTGAACGGTTAACCTTGGTCACCTTATTTTTCGTATAATAAAATATTTTTCTTTTTTAAAAATGGCAAATAAACAATACCATAAAGGTATAGTAAACTTTTGAGGGCGTATATTAAAACTTTACTAAGCACCAGACACGTTAAAAAAAAGCGATCAAAATGATACCACATTTTTGTTGTTTGGAAAGTTCGGGTTGTTGATCAGGTCGCACAATTTCATCAGCCAATAATTATCCATGATCGTCGATTGCAGCTTTAATTAAACTTTGCAATTTAAGCAGCAAACGACCTTCTTACGATCATTAATCTTAAAACGTACGTCTTTTTACAATAATTTTTGACTACTTAATAAATGAATAACGCGTCTCTCGATATAAAAGTTATAAAAGTGAATTCGAAAGTCTAGAAATTTGTAATGTAAAATAAAATATACAACATCAAAAAGAACTTGAAGTAATAATGCTTAAATTGTTCATTTACAGCTTATACTTTACAATTTAATTTAAATAGACTTCCATTTTTATTCGATTGTATAGGTCAACTTTGCTAATCTAAAAATTTAATTTATAAATTTCAATAGAATATTAAAAATTATTTCATTTGTAAATCTACGTAACCATTTTATAAGGTCCATTTCATAATCTTCTCCAAGAATATTCCAGTAAGATTCCATTTCATTCCATAATTCATTAGTCCATTCAATAACTTGATAATTAAATAAAACTTGGAGTCATTAATGCTTGACTAAAAAATTGACGATTATATTTCCAAGATTTTTTGAGAATTATTATTTGCTACACCTACATTATCTATTACATATTCTATAAAGCCTTCCGAAGTAGGCCATCTGTTATGATAATTAGTCTTCGTTGAAGATGGTATAATCATATTCTTAACTAATCTGCTTTACATATCAACTATTAAACGTTGACTCGCCAAAGTTACTTCGAACATATCACCATATTTTTATTTACTGATAATAACCAATCGTTAAATCCATATCCAATTAGTTGGTAAGCGTTACCAATCACCAATGATTGGAAGTGGGAATGGACCTGGTAAAGGATTAAGGACGAGTAAAATAATGATAATAGAAATATGTTACGTAGAAAATTGGAAAATTGTTAAGAGAAAAAGGACATTGGAATTTCCGAAAGCTGAGATAATTGTTGTGATTATTATTTTTTTTTTAAAAAAGTACGTACTTATGTTTATTATCTATAGTCAAAAAATCGTGTATATGTGATTATATATATATATAGAGTTTTTGTAATTTTAGTACAAATCATCCACGGGACCTTGGATTTATAATGGACATGTGCTTATTTCTGACCATTTTCAGAAGATAGATTTTTATCAATCTAATATATTAGTGTAATTTAAATAGTTTTCGGATAATGGTGTGGTTAGTCGAAAAACGGAGCCGAATTCCTGGTTGCCGATCATCCGGATCCGGTTTAATCGCAGAAAATCCCTGGAATTCCACGACGATCTACGCTTGAGCCGGGTCCGGATCACGTTGCGGCTAATTATTTTTCGGTTTTCGGTGTTGTTTTTTTACTAGATATCATAATAATCTCATTAAAATATCTAATATATAAATTCCATGATTTTAGTTAAAACACGGCATAAAATGCTTGCAAAATTTCGTCCTAAGTTATAAAGACAGTTACTGAGAAAATCCATTTTTGGTAAAAATGATCGTACAATCGATTACGTAATTTAAACCTTTGATTTCGAGCCCCTGCTTTTCCTGTAGGGTCCCCATACATAGTATAATTTTTACAAAATATAAATTTTAATTAATGTTTGCATATAAAAAATGCCGTACTTGACGCAGATAAACTTGATTGTTATATTTCTGCGACCTAAACTGACAGAAAATTAAGGGCAATGACATTTATTTACATAATATTTTAGGGGGTGGGTAAAGGTATATATGGTGTAACATAAGATTTTATATATTATGTGGGGGTTAAATCATCAGACGATATACATGATTGGCTATTACCATTCGATAATGGAATTCCAAAGGATAAAGTTCACGTATTTTGTTTCACAAGTCGATTATTTTGCTCAAACTAAACGAATTCAGTGTAACTAAGATTGAAAAGATCATTCACTAATGAACAATAATTTGTAAAGCGTTAAAAATATTATATTCAATATACACAATATACAATCACTTATAGCAGTTAATAGATACTTGCTCTTTAACTTAGAACGAAAAGGGAAGTTTAGATAGTTTTGTGTATTTTACATTTTTTGATTTTTGTCGCCCAAAATTGGTCTCTTTTTCAATGTTTGGAATTTAATATTCAGTTTTATTTGTCCTAAATATGTTTGGTGTCTGGAAATCGTCCGATCATATTTGTCCAGTATATCCTATTCAATATATGTAATATATGTTCAATTTTTTCTTCTGGACATGAAAAAATTCCAGACAACATATTTTATCATTTTTCCATTTTCCGGATATTTCTGAATACCGAGATACTATATTGATTATCTATGTTGTGTCAAAGGTTTTACAACCCAAGTAATTCGTGAAAATACTATGGCTGAGTCTGCTAGCTATGGTGGATCTGCGGATAGAATTTTTAGCGAATAAAGAACGAATTATTATAGATTACTAAAAAATAATTTTTTTTTAAAAATAAAAAAATTTTAAATGATTAGTATTCGTTCGTAGAATGTAATAGAAATTCATTCATTTTTTTTTTTATTACTGAAATTTTTAATTTAGACTTTATCAATTATTTATATTGGCTAAAGCTTGAAATCTAATTTTTTAAAATTTTTACAAAACTTTAAACTAAAATACTTTTAATACTAAAGTTAATTCTTTGATGTCTAAATATTCCCACACCTGCTGAATAACTTTACTTATTTAATAAAAGCCATATTATTTGGTTAAAATAATAAAATAATACTGAGAGATTTCTGTACAAAAAACGCGTCTATTATAAAAAAAAAATAAAGATTTAATGTGAAAAATATCTATATTTAAGCCAGTGTTTAAGAATATTTCTTTTTAAACTTTTAAAAATATATTTAAAAATAACTGAAAAGAAGAGAAAAGGAAGAGAAAACAATTTGTACTGCGTATAACGTGCAAATCAGGCTGTTGCGACACTATCACGTGAGAACAGGAGATATAATGTATCTGTCGGAAAATGGTCGTTACATTATTAATATTGTTTTTTTATTGGCTATGTGTAGGGTTATTAATCGAACCAATAAACATAATTTTTAATCGATCATGAATCGTCTGCACGTGATCGTCAGATTTTTGATCGACCCCACAGCTCAATGATCGAATAATTTCTCGATTGCATCCGTTTGCGTCAATCAAATCTTATTTTAGGCGGCTAAACTTGCAGCAAACAACATTCTTATGATCATTGATCTTGAAAAACGTACGTCTTTTTACAATAATAGTTTTGCATCTCTTCATATTAAATTGAAAATCACCGCAATTCGAAACTCGAAAAGTCTAGAATTTTGTAATGTAGAATAAAAATATACAATTTCAAAAGGAACTTGAAGTAATAATGTTTAAATTATTCATTCACAGCTTATACTTCAAAGAAAGTTTATTTCGAATTATAAATTAACACCACAATAATTTCTTTTTGTAGTTTTGAAGGCTAAAAAAAACGATTATCTAAGAAAAGCATCATATTAACCTAGAACCGGTCCAAAAATTCTTTAACTGGTTAATTGACCTGTTAAAACTCTCCATCCCTATAAAAATTTTTATCCGAATATTTTCCATTATTTCTCTGTGGCTTTCGTAAAATTCACGGATATCCGTGTTAGAGAGATTAAAATTTCCATGATTTAAGACTATAGGATACATTCACTGGAAAACATGGAAATATAGAACACGGCCAACATTTTTTATAATGCATTAAAATTCGACCGTAATTAATTTATTACACAAATTTGATCTTAATTCCGTTCAGAATTAAGCGCATTAAATAATAAATATTATCACAATCTTCATGGGCTGGTACTATTTTAATCGGATAGATAAACTGGTTAATAAGCTTAACCATTTTTAAGCCAATATTATTATTTAGAGACTTAATAATAGATTCTACAGAGTGTCTTCTATTTAAGAAATTTCTTAAATATATCATAAATATAATTCGTATTAAAAGAGCAATTTCCAAATTATTAGAAATTCTATTTTTCAGAGCTTTATTTATTTATTTAATTTATTTAATTTATGAAAATATTATTTAACGTACTTAATATAAAAGCCGATTTTTAATTTCTAACCATAAATAGACATACTGTAATTATGCGTAAATATTTATATAATTCTTATTTCACTTATTAAAATTTTCTTGGCTTAATCTTAACTAATAATTCTTTACAAATGTTAATAAAACCATGTTTATGTTGTAATGGAGAATTCTTATCAACTAATTCAATATCATATTTTCTATAAGTTAAAATTAATAAACATTTTAATTTTATGATTGCCAATTTTTTTCCAGGACAAATTCTAACTCCACCTCCAAACATTTGAAAAGTATTTTTCATTTTTTTCTTTTCAAGTAAAAATTTATCACTCTCTTCAACTTTATAAAATCTATCAGGATCGAATTTTTCAGGTTCAGTCCAATAATTTTCATGTTTCATTATTGCGGAAGCAAGAATTTGAAATGTAGTTCCTTCTGGCCAATCGTATCCTCCAACGTTATCATTTTGAGCACTTATACGACCAAGAACAAATGCTATTGGAGAGTAACGATACACTTCTTTAATAACTGCGTCGCAATATTCTAATCCATCAAGATCTTTATATGTTATAGGTCTTGTTAAGTCATTTCCAACAACTTTATCAAATTCTTGTCTTAATCGTTGTTTCACTTCAGGATAATGTTCAAGATAATATGCAACATAACAAAACAAGTTCGCCGTCTATGATTATTTTTTAATAAAATTATTTTAGAAAACATATTTTTAAATAAAAATAATATCAAAATATTTTACTTACTGTATCAGTTGCTCCAAAAATTGCGTCGAGTATAATCATACAAATATCTTTATCAGTCATAGGTCTTAATAAATCAGCGTTGTCATCCTGTTTCACATCGTTAATATCTCGTGATGTATTCGCGGTTATATAAGTCGTCAATATATCGTGACGTAGTGGTTGATCTAATGGTGTATTTTCTATCTCAATCCTTCTGTCTTTAATGATGGTGTATAATCTATTAAATAAATAATCCCTATTTTTCAAATATTTCTTAATTTTTTCACGAATAAATGGTAAATATTGACGGATAAATTTATTAAAAGTGTAAAAATACATAAATCCTTCCATATAAATTTCAATAGATTCAATAAAATTATGAGATTCTTTTAATTTTTCATTTTCTTTCTCACTTAAAGAATCACTTTTAAGATTTATTGTATTATAATAAGAAGCGACAATATCAATTTTTACTCCAGTAGAAATTCTAAAAATCATTTCACTCGTAAATCTACGCATCCATTTTATAAGATCTAATTCATGATCTTCTCCAAGATTGTTCCAATAAGATTCCATTTCATTCCATAATTCATTAGTCCATTCGATAGCTTGATAATCAAAATTTGGAGTTAACATTGCCTGACTTAAAAGTTGACGATTATATTTCCAAGATTTATAATCATTATTAAATGATAATCCTGCTCCATCAAATCCATATTCAGCGAATCCTTCATTATTATGAAATCTATTAGGATATTTAGTTTTTGTTGAGGATGATATATTCATATTCTCAGTTAGATCTGTTTTACATAACACTATTAAACGTTGACCTGCCAAATGTATTTCGTACATATCACCATATTTTTTATTTAATGATATTAACCAGTCATTAAATGCATATCCAATTTGTTGATGTGCGTTACCAATGATTGGAAGTGGGAATGGACCTGGTAAAGGATTATGACGAGTAAAATAATGATAATAAAAATGGGTTACGTAGGTAATTGAAATAAATAATGAGAAAGAAAGAATATTGGAAATTTCGAAAATTGTTGTAATCATTTTTTTATTTATTTATTTATTTTTTTTTTTTAAAAAAAAAAAAAAAAAAAAAAAAAAAAAAAAAAAAAAAAACAAAAATAAAATAAAAACAAAAAAATAAATACGAAAATAAAAATAAAAATAAAAATAAAATTTATCTTTATTTAAAAGTTTAAAAAATGGGAAAAGTACGGTTACTTATATTTATGTTAAAAAAATAAAGTTCAAAATTAAAATTTATTTATTAAATTAGTTGTTTAGTTGTTTGCATGTAAAGGTATTAAAGGTAGCTGCGATGTAACTTTGATTTTTCAAATTGGACATAAATAAAAATTGTTTATTGATTTTCTAGCGATTTAAACTAGTAATTATTGAAAAATTTACACGATTGGACAATTAGGTAATATGCAAAATGAGGTAAGGGAAATCACCAAAATTAATTTGTGCCTTCCTAAATTTGATTGGTCCATGTCGATCATTATATCGTGATATCTTTTCATTGATTAATATTTTCTTTTTTTTTTTTTTTTTTTTTTTTTTTTTTTTTATTTTTTTTTTTTTTTTTTTTTTTTTTTTTTTTTTTGTTGTAAAAATGTTTAAAACATTATTACAAAAGAAATAAAAAACTAATTATTAGATTTAAATTTTTCTTCGATATTTGATATGAAATTTTGTATCTCACAATTGTCTCTTTAATTTGCGCAAACAAAAAGGTGAGATCGACACAAATTAGATTGGTTAAAGTTTAAACGCAAACCCCCAATTTCAATAATTGCCCCGACTGTATTACCGTAGGTGTGTGTGGTTTAGTGGTGGAATTTTAAAGAGAAAATATTACGAATTTAGGGACCTCTTTTCACAAGCGATTATGTTAAACGGGGGTACACGATAACGAAGTCAATAAACTGCCCTAGTAACACCCGAAAAAGTTTCGCAATTTTGGGCAGAATTATAAATGATCTGCACTGATAATTTCTATATTAGGTTGTACTAGGTCTATCCCTGACCGTAACGTCAGCCATTTGGTATTTTTTCGGGTGTTACTAAGGATTCGCTGATTCAGTGAGCATGCAGCAAAAAAACAGATTAACCAAAATTGGGTAAAATAAATCATTCAACGCCAACAACCAGCCAAACAATCAGACGGTCTAGATGCTTCGATGCATAATGGTAAATAATCTAGCAATACATAAAGCGAAAAATAAAACACAACTCAGTACCAATTATTATCTCAATGTAAACAAGTGGTCTGGTCAAATTGCACAAACATCTAAAAGTGGAATTAGGAGAAAATAAGGACATGCAAGAATTCCGGTGCGAGTAAGAATGAAAGAATAAAAATCTACTTGGATCATTTCAAAGTGATTGAAATTAATATCGATCATGTTATACAAAGGACATATTTATGAATTTATGAAAAATTATCGCCTCTCGTACTTGGTTTTTTGTAAAGTTTTGTCGAAAAATAGGCCAGTATTTTTTTTACTCTTTAACTTCAAAATCTCACTTGAATCACTTGAATCACTTGAATCACACATAAATCACAATTGAATAACGAGGTAAATCACATACAATTTCATTACTAAGGTAATTTAGACCTCTTTAAAAGCATTAAAATGGTATTTCAAGGGACTACATTACATATTTATATGAAAGTATAAAATTCAATATAAAATAAATATATATTTTTAATAGTTTGTTAAAATTTGTTTATTTATCGTTATGTTTTTTTTTATAATATTTATCTAATTAATTAGTCTTTTTAAATCTTGGGCACTTTTTAACTAAAAAAATTTAGTTAAAAAAAAATATTTGGGGTGAACAAAACAATACATTTGGATTTGGATCTTTTATCAATCTAGATCATACATAACTTTTTTAATATTTAAATAAAAATAATAATTTTTTAATAATTTTTCCAAAACTCATAAAATAGTACAAACTATCGGAAAACTAAAAGCGGTCATGAAACAGGATTTAAAATTAATGTAAGGTTACAAAAATAACGTTCAATTTTTATAAAATAATGCAATTCTACGTGAAAAGTGCAATCGTATAAAGAGAGAAAAAACAAGTTCCAAAAAAAAGATGCCAATCGGAAATGTGGGAAAAGAGAAAATTAGAAAATAAATCAAAAAAAAAAAAAAATGTAAAGAAAATTATGAGCTTACACGTGATCAGGACGCGTAAACATCTTCCCCAGTATCGCCAGAAAATTTTTTCACCCCACGTGACCCTAAATAATTTGTCACCCATGTCACATCCCTCCACTTTCTCATTTTTTATAAGTATTCTGGGGACGATTTTTTTCGGTGTCTAAAATCCTATTTGTCACTCGTTATTCGTCACATGGTTAATTTCTTAATTCCAGCCAAATCTCATAATGCCGGCCAAAGTCACGTGGAGGTGAAAAAATTTTCTGGCGATACTGGGGTAGACGCGTAAACAATCACCCCACACTCAATCGGTTCTCATATTTTTCACGTGATGATCAACATTACAAGCCAGTATAATTTTTAAGCGATACGAATCTTTCTGACAGATGTCCGTTTGGAATTAGACTCTAATATTATACACTTAAATCAGTTGATTTACAAATGATAAATGATAAAGTTACAGTTGTGTTTCTAACACAAAACCTTAGTGCGATTTAGTCATTCTTTTTTTTGGTCTTCTCTTTGGTGGGAATGCTTGGACCCTCACTTCGTGAGAGTTCTGTGTAGGGTTCTGTGGGCCTGATCAACGTCTCTGCGCCTCGACGTTGGTGATCAGGTAGCAACAAGTTTAATAAATAATAATCATTAATAACGACTGAAAAATTATGTACATAATATCATTATAAAAAGTATTTAATAATCTTCAATTTATGAGTATATACAGTATATCTGCGGAATGAACATGAATTTTTTTAATTAAGTTTTGACCATATATATTGTATCAGCTGATTCCCTCCAAATGCTTGATATTTATAAAATGTTCGTCTGTCGGACAATCATGATGTAACCAAATCAATAGCTCAGAAATGTATTTTTATATGAATAAACAAAGAAAAACCTGAAAAATCGCAAAAAGGAAAAAAATCTCCAAAGATCCTTAGGAATTTAAGAAAGAACAATAATCACAGATCAGCATGATCGTGTTCAAAAGATCAAATTAATTTTTCACCAAAGAAAACGAATAAAAATAATAAAATATTGATTAAAAAATTTATGATATTAAAAAGTATATGATTTTTTCTTATAGTCAATTTCGTATGATTGATCTATTGTTTAAGAACACGTATTTAAAAAATAGTTATTTTTGAATGATTTGAATAATTAAAAAGAGCACAATAGGATAGATTTTTTTTTTTTATTGAATATGAGAATTTTTATCTGCAAAATTAATAATATACCTTATTTAAGATATTGTATTATTTATTTAAATAAAACAAAAGGCATATTTGTAATTGTTCAAGGTCTTTTTTTTTCGTCAGAAACCATACTAAAATGATCAACATACAGTTATGAAAGATTTTTTTTCAATCAATAAAAAAACAGTAGATTATTTTTTTATATAAATATGATAATTTTTTTCTCAAAATTAATAATAAATGATTATCTAAGATTTTTTTATTAAATAAAAAAAAAACAAAAGGCATAATTACAATTGTTCAAGAACTTCATTTGGATTTTAGTTTTATAATTTCAAAATTTGGCATTTCTTAATACAATGTATAGTTATTGATTAGTAATATATATAACAATAAATGTTCAATAACTCCTGTTTCTAATTTTAAGTTATTGTCTCACATTGAACAATTTAGAACGCCCTGTAAAGGACTGAGGCAACTAGTTTATAATAAATAAGTATTTTAAATAGAAAAAATATTCATGTCATACTAGTATAGTATTTTTTTTTTTGAATTATACAGTGGTACTAAAATTTAATATTTTCATACACAACCACTTAACAAACCATTTTGTCAATTATCATTTATAATCTGAAATACCTCATATTCATGCACAGAAAATGCTTCTGCCGACTTTCTAATCTGTTTGTCATAAGAACTCTTATAACAACGACTTGTTTTATTTCTAAAAGAATCACTTCTCCCAAAACCTTCAAATATTTTAAGATCTCCATCACCAAATGATGGTCCGTAATATTCCCAATTACATATAGCATATTTTTCATTCTTCACTCGACTAATAATATGATTTTCAATATTTTCTTTACTCATAAAAGAAAAAATAAAACTATCTTTAGTAATACCATAGTTATTAATAAAGCTACGATTATTTTTCCATTCAATTGGATTATATCCTCCAAGAATTTCATTGGTGTCTTGCACTTTAATTATTGCTAATGTACGAGATTGATTATCACATACCTCATGAAAACGTTTAGCTGTAAATCCATTTCGAGATCCACGAAAAATTAATTTAAATTCATATGAACTTTTCAATTCATCTGTAATTTCTAATCTATCAATCCATTTTGAAATTAATTCAGCGTGTTGGTTTTCAATTATTTTGGAGTCAACTATTTTTTTAGTTGAATGTTGATTTTTAATTATTTTGGAATCAACTATGTTTTTAGTTGATGGCCTATAATTGTTATTCAAAAATAGTTTTAATAATTCTATATATAATTCATTGGGTAAAATTTTCCTATAAGGAAACACATTTTTCAAGAATTCTCTTGGAGTTAAATTAAAGAATTTCATAAAAGGAATACATTGTTGCAAAGTATTTTTTAAAATATTAAAATCATCATTTGAATAACATGAAGGATCCGAAGAAAGCCCAGGATATTGAGCAATACCCCATTTAAGTACATGCTCCCAAACTTGAACCTCAGTCATTTGATGATTATCATGATGTTGAATAAGAGAGATTAAAGCTTTTTCTGGAGTCGAAGTAAAATCAGATGAATTAAAAATTTTTTCTGGATGTTTAGATATTAACTCTATGCAAAACTTTTGGAGATCCAAGAAAGTATTATTTTCAAAGCTCGTCTGATATATTAGGTTAAAATTTTGTTACAACCAGTTTTCATTGTTTTCAATCAAAAACGATTGAATATGAGGAATTAATTCTTGAAGACTTAGTTCATTAGCGGCAACCAAGATTTTAACAATATCTAAAATATCATATTCTACTAAAGAAATTCTTCCGCCATAAATATACCTAAGATATAATAATAATGTGTTGATATATAAAAAAATCATTACAGTATTTTTGTAAAAATATTTTTTTTTAATCAATTTAGTTTGTTATTTCTTACCTTATAATTATTTGAAAAATTTCAGGTAAAATATTTGGTAATTTAATATGTGCTAAAGTTCCATCATTTTTCTTTTTATTTGTTGATAAAATTCTTCGCAAATAAGGAGAACGATGATTTAAAATGACCATATGAGAACGAAATATTTTTACGTTAGGGTCATTACCAACTTCAATTGTAATATCATAAAATTCATCATCATCTAAAATTTCGATTAAATTTTGTGATAATTTTGGTAAAAATTTATTCTCAGCCATTATTGTCAATGTTAAAATAAAAGAAAAGAGTATAAAAATTTTGACAATAATCCTTAATCCTTATATTGCAGATCTTTTGTAACACATATTAACGGATAATTAGGATAATTAATCGGAATCGGTTAATTTAACAGAGATTACCGATTTACGCCAATGAACTGCCTAATTTATAGAATGTTTCAATGTTTGGGCGAAGTTTGATTTTTCAAATCAAATTTACTAATCACGAACTATATTTATAAATAGGTGAAGATTATACCGGATGATAAATTTCGTTATTTAATAGTTGTTTACTTCTAGGCAAGACTTCTGGTAATTCTTTCTCAGTTATTATTATAATAAAACAATACAAATAATGTCCAAAACTTTTGGAAGGTCACGTTACAGAGGTTGAAAATAAATAAAATAATCAAGAGATTTTCTACCAAAGATTTGTGAAGAGAGGCTAAGAATAGATTTCTGAAAGTACGTATTTTCATGGCTGTGTTTATTGGCACATGTAGGTGCACGTTACAGGATTCACGAGCGGTTGAATAAATCGTTTGCATTCAAGACTACAGCCGAAATATGTCAGTAAGCATTGGTGTTTGGATGCGTACACTAGTTGCTGCAGAAACTGCAGAGGTGTTGATCATGCTGGACATGAAGATGGTGAGAATGAACAAGTATTTTCAAGGAAAGCTCTAATTGAATTATTTATTTTGACGTGATGTTTTTTAACTATATTGACGATAACAATGCGGAAATTAATATCATTCTACGATAGAATTTCCATCGAAAAAATCTTGTTTTAATTATAATAAATGAATTCATATTTATTAATAACCGATGTAGTTTACTCCAAAAAAACAAAAAAATAAAATAAAAAGAAAATCATTCTAATCGTCAAAAGATTTTTACTTTAATAAATTTACTCATAAATCCATTAAAATAAATTATGAAATTTTCGTAATTATAATATCTTTAAAAATAATAATCATAGTAACACTAAATCATTTTTTCAATAAGAACGAGAAAATAAATAATTTAAGAAATATTTTATAAATGAAAGTTATATAGAATCGAAAAAACAGTCATGAAAATATTAATATTATCTCAGTTTTAGAAAATGATCATGTATAGATCAGACTCGATCGCAGAAATGATTAATATTCCCATTTTGATAGAGCAATACGTTAAATTTAGATAAAGATTATTAAGTTTGATATATTCAGTATTAAAAATCTTGCAGTTATGAAACTATTAAATATAAGGTTATACAAACAAATAATAAATTATTGTTAAAAAATCATCCGAACTGATTTGTAGTTCGCTTATACTTGGAAGAGTAAATTGAAAACTTTTGTGATAATATCACTGAATATTCTACGTCCATTGTAGTTCTATTAATATCAGGTATTACAAAGTATTGAGCGAACAAAAGGTGGTAAGAACGTGACTAGTATACTTGTCCTACGTTGCTAATTGATTTAAAATATCGCGAACTCGTAACAAAGAATCAAAAAAAAAAAAAAAAAATCAAAATGGGCAATTACTATTATTTACCTTATAATATACTTTCCAGTTTCCGCTATTAGCTTACTTGTTATATCAATTTTTTGCAATAAAAAAAAACACTTAATTATTTCGCTAAAATGAATTTGAAGGTTAATAACTTTATGTTTGTTCTAATTTTCCAAAATATGTAACATAATTTAGATGTATTTTGGGTTTAAATAATTTATATTTTTTAACAAAAAACAAGGAAACTAAAAATAATGCGTAAATCGTTCATTTTTTGTATAATTTTGGTAATTCAGTTCTACCAATCTCTTATTATTTATTATCGGTCGTCGATTTAATAATGTCTGTGGTACAAGAAATAATATCGAAATTATGTAATTTAAAGTCATGATATATTTTCATCATCTCTATCAATATTAATTAACCGATGAATAACCTTTTAATAAAATATTTTCAAGTTACTCGAGTTGATCTTAAATTTTTAAATGAACTGATTTAGTAGAATAAATATAATGTAACTTAATTAATTAATTATTATATTTGAACTAGTAACAAGCCTGTTGTTTCATTGTGATAAATAAAATTTTATGTTATACGGATATAAAATGATAAGGTAAAAATCAAATTTTACTTGATAGAAAATTTGATTAATTTGAATTAACTTTGGAAAAGAATATCATTATGATGACAATATTTCCATGAACTTAGACGATACACATTTCGTCAACTTTCAAATAATATTCTCAATAATGGATATATTTGATTGAAACGTTACCGGTTGAATGTTGATTACAGGATGAGAACTGGACGTAATCTAATCAAATGTTGCATTTAAATGTGGTTACATGAATTAAAAATGGGTTAACACTTATTGATAAATAATAATCATTTAGATATTCTGATAATTTTATAACATAATAATTAAAATTTATACAATTTAAAATAATAATCAAATGAATGATTTATAAATAATTTTATTAAAAAATATTAGTGCGTTGTTACAAAATTACTTTGCTTACAAATGAATTTTTTATAATTATCTTTATTTAATAATTGAAAAGTCCTATAAAAAAAATAAAGAATTGAATTATTTAAATTACAAACTAAGAATCTTTTTAATACTCTAATCTTAGTGTTTAAATAATTTTAAAATAAAATAATAAGTAGTAAAAAATGAATTTGTTTTCAAGTAAAGAATTATTTTAAAATCCATCTAAAGAGAATAAATATATTAATGAATAAATATAATATATTATTTTAATATTATTAAAATATTAAATTATAAACAAACCATCAGGAATTTCTTGTTTATCCTTTTCTTCTGAATGAAGATTTGGATTATTTTGTACTTCATCTATAAAAATATGATAAGTTAGAATAATAATACTGACCATTACTATAAAATATTTATTTTACTTACCATTAATACTAATATTTGATCGTTGCTGCATTATTTCTCTTTCATAGTCATTTTGAACGTCGTCTATTATTTATAAATCAAATTTAATAAAATATTCATTCTTATATTCAGCGAAAATTAGAATTAAATATTAAGACTTTACCATTCTCCATTTTCAATTTTTTAAATAATCTGGATGACTCTTTGCTATCATTATCTATAATCAAGATATAAATTAATATTATTAATTATAAAACTCTAATATAAGAATAAATTACCTTTAAAATTAATTTTACTTGATTTACTAAGATTACTAGCTATAATGAAAATAAATCATATGATATTTTATTTATATAAAATTCAATATTATTTTAATAAATACTTACCATTACTAGAAATACTAAAATCATGTGATCTAGTGGTATAAAATGCTATTTAAAAAAAAAAGATTATTAATTAAAGGATTTATACTAAAACATTATTAACTTTATATTACCTTTTTGTTCTTCTATTATTATTTAATTAAAAAAAAGGATCGTTAATAATAATGTTAAAGAAAAAAAAATCAAATAGTTAGTAAACATTAAAAAGCATACCTTCTGTTGCATTTTTTGGTTCAGGTAGATTTTCAAAATTATGAATTTTACTTGTAAATACTTTACTACTCATTATATTGCTTGTTTTTTTATCTACTTTTATTATTGATTGAGGTAATTCATTTGGATTATTTCGATAATATGACTTAATTTCATTCATCTTATTACAAAGTGTATTAATATCAGGCCTTTTTAATGGATCAGCATCCCAACATTGTTCCATTAGACTTTTATATTCGGAAGGAATTTCTGATATAATTTTTGGTCTTATACCATCAATGATATTAATTGCAAGAATACAATCATGTTCATAATTCATAAATGGAGGTTGCCCAAATGAAATTTCCCACATAAGCATTGCAATACTATAAATATCAGATTTAAAAGTATACCCTTTTCCATTAATNAAGATTTGACTCAATCCAAAAGATGCCGCCAAAATATCCTAATTTAATCAATCCTACATAATTCAATATACATAATATATAATTCTTGCAGAACACCATTTTTAAAATAAATAGACCTTATCAGTTATACGCGAGCAATCAAATTAATTCCTTTCCCATTAATTACCCAAATTTTCTTTCCATAAATCATGTTTTAAAAATGACTCTTTGATATAATTATGAATCTTTAAGTATTGTTTTTTTAATATCAGCTTTTTCATTGTTATTGTAAGAATCAATTTTTCGAGTAATAAAGACAGCTACAGAAAGAAGTATTTAATGTAAAAATATTACTGCACTTACTTGCAAAAATTCTTAGTTTGCCAAGCTTGAAAAGTGATGGGAAGTTGATGGGGGAAAAGTTTTTTTTATTATCGGGACTTTTTTTTGTTAATTATGCATCATTTGATCATGTAATACATGCAATCTGCGTTTGTAAAACTTGAATTTACGTTTTTAAAATTTTTTTTTTTTTTTTAATTTTTGTTAAATTCCGGGGATCGGCAGATATGTTCATCACATTTCATTCATAAATTATCTAATTGCGAAAAAATTTTATTTTTTATTTATTCAATTAAAATAATTTAATTGCCAATCCGCCACTCAACGATACAAATTTGATTAGTAAATCCGTCGCAATGACATTGATCGGCACATTTCAACTCCGATTTTGTCCTATATGAGTCATGCTTAATGCAATAATTTACCCAATCAATAATGTCAAACGTGAATATGTCACAAAAAAAAAAAAAATTTTTTTCGTTTGTTATAAAATTTAAAGAGTTTACTTTGGAGGAATTCACCATTCCAGCTCATATTTTAGGTAACTTTACACTAACTATTAGCGAATTTTGCAAATTTTACAAGGTTTTTTTGTACTACTATATAATATACGGTATATTCTTGCTTATATTAATAAAATAATATTTTAAAAAAAAAATAAAAAAATTTTTTTTTTGGCAATGTTTAAGTTTTCCCAGTTTTATAAAACTATACCTAAGTAATGTAACACCTTATTTTAATGCATTTTTAGGGCATTTATATTACAACAAAACGTTTTCAAACTTGTGCAAACACCATTAAAAGCAATAGCCCTATAAGAAATATGTATATGGAAAGGATACGTTTTGTATACATTTTATATACGTTTCTATAGATTCCGTATACAAATTCTGTATATTTAATAAGCAATTCATTTTTGAACATTTTTTAAAAAAACTAATGTATACGAAATGTATACGGAAAAAATTAATCATGCGGAATGTATATGGAATTTTTAAACTTAATATTTTCCCGTATCATAACGCGAGATCACGTGATTGTTTATTGTTTTGTTATGATACGTTTTTTGTTTTTTATATAAACACTTACTTTGATGAGTTTGATCTTCTGATCTTCCTTTCTGTCTTTCCTTTCCTTTCTCTTTTCTCTTGTCTTATTTTTTTTATTTATTCTAAATTTTTCTTCTTTTTTCGTCACTCCCCTTTTAAAATAAAAACATTTTTTTTCGTACCTCACTTTAAAAAATTTTTTTTTCATCACACTCATTTAAAAAAAAATTTTTTTTCGTCACTCCCTTAAAAAAAAAAATTTTTTCTTTTATTCCCACTCTTCTTTTTTTTTAAAAAAGAATTATTTTTCTAACTTTGACGTCCTCCCTTTAAAAAAAATTTTTTTTATCTTTCCTAACTTCGTTACCCTCTTTTTAAAAAAATATTTTTTTTGATTTATTCTTTATTCCCCTTTCTTTTTATTATATTTATCCCTTTTTTTATTTCATAGGCCAGCAGATTTTTTTTGTGAGAAGATTCAGTTTCTTTTTTCTTTTTTGTAGATCAGTTTGGGAGTCCTTTCCTTTTTGTAGGATGGTTCAGGATTTTTTTCTTTTTTTAGGTCAGTTCAAATTTTCTTTTTTTTCTTTCTAAGTTAGGTTCAGATTCTTTTTTTTTTGTAGGTTGTTTCAGTTTTGTTGCCAGAGTCTTCTTTTTTTGTATTTCAGTTTTGGATTTATTTGTTGTTTTGGGTTCTTTTTCATCAGATGCTTCATAATTCTTTTCTTTATGTAGGTCAGACATTCTGGAGTTCTCTTGCTGGCCTTTGGCGACTTGGACAATTGCAGATACTATATGAGGAGGGTTTTTGTTTCCAATTAAGTTAGACGTTCTTATGTTTCTTTTTTTTGTTTTTTTTAGGTTGTTTAACTCCAAATGAACCTGAACTTATAGATAATTTTGGTTGCAATAGGTGGTTTTAATAAGGAGGGAATTTTCGTAATATATTTGTATTTTGTTTATTTTTTATTTAATTTAATAAAGTAAAATTAGATTTATGTAAATACAATTATAGTAAACTGCAATACAAATAGTAAATTCAGTGACAAAATCGTATAAATTTCGTGATAAAATCAGTGATCAAATCATGTAAATTCCATATGAATCCCGTGCAAATTCCGTATCCAAACCATATTTTTAGTGATACGGAATTGTGCATTTTTCCGTATCCTATTA
>QZLH01001140.1:27529-41244 GCA_003833135.1 Oehlia diaphana
AACCATATTTTTAGTGATACGGAATTGTGCATTTTTCCGTATCCTATTAAGATACGTTATTTCTAAGGAAAAAAATCGTATGAAAACTTTATAAAAAACGTATCCAATTTTTTTATAGGGCTTTAAAAAGAATAAATATTATTATTAATAATTAAATTTTAAATTTAAGTTCTTTAAATATTTTTAACTTACAAACCTCTTCAAACCAACTTTGACTTGCATTTTCAACATTTTTTAATTCTTTAAGTATTACAGCATGAGTTCCATATCTTATTAATTGTTGCTCTTTAGAATCCCATTCTTTATATTGTCCGTCAATCCAATCTGCTGTATAAATCTCTGAGAATCCACCTTTTGTCAGATATTTAATATATTCTAAATTATTATATGCAATCCATTCAATAATAATATTTGGCATAATTGTTTCCATTTGACAATTTTTTATTAAATTATCAATAATATTATTTCCAGAAGTCCAATTTGAAAAATTAGATTTTAAATAATTTCGAATACAAAATTCACAATATGATGTAGCTAAACATTTTTGGTTACAATTTTCACAAACTCTTCTTGTTCCAACATTAAAAATAATTTTTTCTCGGTCATAATCTATATTATTTAATCTTATTGCTTCAGTTTTTTCTTCTTCTGTAAGAGAATTATCAGCAAGAATTGTTTGTTGCATAAATTCATGTTGTTCATGGAGGCTATTGTGAGAATTATAATCAATTAATGCAAATGATCTTTAAAAAAAGATAAGTCCTTTTAATATCACATTTTGAATAAAGAATAATTAAATATTTATTTGTTTTGGTTCAAAACAATTGTTTTCTCGATTTTAGAAAAATTTACATAAGTAACTTCTTAGCATAATTAATTACATACAAAAAAAAATTTACAACCAATCATTCAACATTATTTTAAATCAGTATAAAAAATAAATAGAATGTACTAAAATATTTCAAGATATATTACAATTTGAATCCCCCTTAGGATCACTTCCTTTCGTAATTTGAAATATTTCATGTTCTTCACTTCCTTTCGTAATTTGAAATACTTCATATTCTTCTACGTAAAATTTACCACCAATATTTCTAATCTTTTTTTCATAATGTGGTGGATTAAGAAACGTACTTCCACATTTGTTTCCATAAAAAACAAGATCAAAATCAAATGCTGGACCGAGTGAAGCGGAATTAAATATAGCAAAATTTTCATCCTTTACTCTGCTTAAAATATAATCTTCAATATTTTCCTTATTAAAAGAGAATATAAAACTATCTTTAGTAACGCAATCACTAAGACAATCAGATTTCCATTTGATCGGATTATATCCTCCAAGAATTTCATTACTATCTTTCACTTTAAAAATTGATATAGTATGAGATTGATTATCACAGATTTTATGGAATATACTAGGTGAGAATCCATCACGAGATCCACGAAGTATTAATTTGAATTCATATGGATTTTTTATCTCGTCCGTAATTTCTAATTTATCAATCCATTTAGAGATTAATTCAGCATGTTGAATTGTGATTATTTTTGAATCCATATTTTTTGAACTAATTTCTTTAGTTATCTTTAGTTCTGGCTTATTATCTGGCTGATTTATAAAATGTTTGATTAAATTCTCACGTAAGTCTTTTGGTAAAACCTTCTTATACGGATAAACGTTGTTCAAAAATTCTTTATGGTTCAAGTCAAAGAATTTAATAAAAGGAGTACAGTGTTGTAAAGTATCTCTTAAAGTGTTAAGATCATCTTTTGAGTAGTTTGAAGGATCTGAAGGAAGTTCTGGATTTTGAGCAATACCCCATTTTAGTACATGTTCCCAAACTTGAATAACATTCTTTTGAAAATTTTCATGTTGAATAAGAGAAATCACACAACTTTCTGGAAGCGAAGTAAATTCGTTTGAATTAAAAACTTTTTCTGGTTCATTAAATATGAATTCTTTACAAAAATCTTGTAATTTCAAGAAAGAATCATTTTCAAAACTTGTTTTAAATATCAAACTGAAATTTTGTTTCATCCAATATTTTTTTCTTTTAATCAAAAATAATTGTAAATGAGTGATTAATTCTTGAAGACCAAGTTCACTAGATGCAATTAAAATTTTAATAATATCTGAAGTATCATAACCTTTTAAAAGAAGGTTTCCTCCATAGATATATCTAAAATGAAAATATTGAATAATTCTGTAAGTACGTACGTAAATATAGGGTTTTTAAATAAAAGAATTGTTATAATTTATTATTTCATTTCTCTCACCTTAAGATCGTTTGAAAAATTTCCGGTGAAATATTTGGTAATCTAATATGAGTTAAACTTCCATCATTATTATTTCTATTAACGCTAGTTGATAAGATTCTTCGCAAAGAAGGAGAACGATAATTTAAAATAACCATATGAGCTCGAAAAATTTTTACATAAGGATCACTACCAACTTCAATTGTTATATCATAAAATTCATTATCTTCTAAAATTTCAAGTAAATTTTGTGATAGTTTTGGTAAAAATTTATTATTGTTCATTATTCGTTTTTCAAGGAATGAAAGGGAAATGTTATCCTTAATTGGTTGTGGCTGACCTTAATATATCTGTGCGGAAAATCCTTCGGCCCGGAAACACCGAAACACCGACTCAAGATTGATCACGTGTTTATGATGTCACAAAATATTTAACGTATCACAGCAAATTTCTTTAATGCTTAGACCATTAGACACTTACAAGACTATCACGAAGTTTATTACGATTGTATATTTTATTACGGTTGTATATAAAAGATTTATATAATTACATTATTTCTAAAATCCATTTATTAAAAAAAGCTTGAAATTTTTCGTTCATTTTATAATACTATTTTTTTCTTTTTTTTTTTACAACGTGGTAATATCTATAAATTTGAGATATTAAGTTTACCGTTAAATCAATTTCATAAATTTTTGGACATCTAATATTATTTGGGGTGTTACCAAAGATAGTTTATATTTTCTTTTAATAAGGAAAATATTAATAATTATACTTTAAGTCGAGTAATAAATAAATATTATGCTATAAATAATTGCGCTGACTATGGTCCTTTATTTGGTGAAGGTGATCTTATATTGTGTGGAAACAATTGTTTTAATGAAAGTTATTGCTTTCGTATTCATTATGACAAACCAATTAGAAATACTGATAAGGATTTTTCTGTAGAAGAGTATGAAGTATTTCAAATTATTGATACTGAAAATAATATATTATGATAATGTTTTATTAGTTTTAATAATTACCATTAATTTACATTGTACACTTTATACACGAGACTAATATATTATATTTGGTCATAAAAATAAGAAATTATGCTAATTTAATCTAATGGAATTGTTAACTGAAATGTAACGAATTAATTATAGTTTCTTCCGCGTTTTCTTTTTAATAACTTTAAATCGTAAAATTTTTATTTCTTTCGCAGTACAAGGGATTAAATACTTTCCAAAGCTTTACAGGTTTAACGTTAAATGCTAAATAAATTAAGTAATCCGCCTTCACACCATTCGTATGTCAGAAAATATAAATCAAGCAATATATATACATTATTTATACAATTTTATGATTTAAACATATTATTCTCTCCCACAGGAAATTTGACTGGATTTAATTACGAGTATATATAACGAAAATATATTATCTATTGTATTGATTTCTATATTGGATGTCGCGTTATAAATTTCATTACTAAATAATTCCTAATATATTCAAGTTACTGTAGTTTAAACTAATGATCCAAGAAATGTGTACTCTTCTTATAGTGTGAAGATTCTCTTGCTTTTTTTTATTTCTTTTAAAAGAATATTTCAAAAGTCCTCATAAATATACTAAAAATATTAAGTGATTGAATATTTGGTAATTTAATATGTGTTAAAGTTCCATCATTTTTATTTTCATTAACGTTAAATAAGGGAAACAATAATTTAAATCACCATACGAGCCCGAAAACTTTTTACGTAAGGGTCATTAAACTTCATAATATTCATTATCTTCTAAAATTTCAAGTAAATTCTGAGATAATTTTCGTAAAAATTTATTATTATTCATTATTCGTATTTTCAGCAAAGTATAATTTTTTTTAGAAAAAAAATGAGGTAGGGTTTACTAATTTATTCAATTTTAGCACATGTTAAAACGTACTGTATTTTAAATAATTTTAGAGAATGAGCAGTTTATTAAGCTTTAATATAAATTAAAAGCTTTAAGAAAATTGAAAATATATGAAATTTGATAATTCAAGTGCAGTAATTCTTGCGCGGACATTAGCAACTATATAATTATATTATATGGTGTTAGGAAACTTAGGATATTTTAACGAATATGGGTCTCTCGCTTATGCTTTGGAGATACCTAATGAAAGAATTACGATGGTCTCAGCACATTCTCCTAGAGTCGCTAAAGTATTAGTCTCAAAGAACATCAGAATGCATGGTCATCAAAAATTATAATGTAAAAGGAACTATTAAGTATATCTCGAAGAAGTCATCCTAAAATTGATCATGTCTAAAGGAATTAGACGGTACCAAGAAGGATGCCTACAATAGTTAAGGTGATATACTGGCGAAGTTTTGAACTTGCTGTTGACTAAAATTTAGTGGTTAATAGTAATTGTTGAATGGTATTTCTAAATTCTATGCAGTCAACTCTTCCTATAATGAATTTTGATATAACGAATCACGCGACTTCAATAATATTCATCAAATCCCCACGATATTGTAAATTCTTCAAATTCTTCGTTATAAAATTATAACGAATGTAAGGATTATAGTACGATACGATTTTGAAAACTTGTACGGTTGGTAAAATTTTTTTTCTTTTTTTTCATGTGATGTCCAAATAACTATTATATTAAATGGACAATAATATCCAGATATTAAATGAACATTTGATGCCCAAATATTAAATTAAATGGACATTGGACATTGGTGTCAAAATATTAAATTAAAAGGATATTGGTGTCCAAATAATGGTACATTTTAGCCAATGTCCATTTTAGGTTATTTGAACATTTGGACATCAATGGTCTACTTGTTATTTCCAATATCCAAATGTCCATATTACCATAGTGATAATTTGGACACCAATTTATTGTAGTTATTTGAACATTAATGTCCGTTCAATATAATGGTTATTTGGACAATTGGACGTCACAAAAAAAAATATATAGTATATATCGGTACGATGGTACGATACGGGAATTTTTGGAATTTCGGAAATTTGATCAACCGTACCGTACGTCCGTATCGTACAGATCTACCTCATTTTACTCAATATGGTTTTAGGTAACTAAAACATGTGATTTATGCTCGATAGAATAAAGTGTTACAGTTTAGCCAAATTGTTTCATAAAAGATAAATTCTATATTTCTTTAAAAAAAATTTAAACAAAATTTTTTATAATGTATGATGATAAATTTTTACCAATATTATCTCAAAATTTTCTTGAAATTTTAGATGATGATGAATTTTATGATATTACTATCGAAGTTGGTAATGACCCTTATATAAAAATTTTTCGTGCTCATATGGTGATTTTAAATTATCGTTCTCCTTATTTGCGAAGAATATTATCAACTAACGTTAATAAAAATAAAACCGATGGGGTCTTGACACATATTAAATTACCAAATATTTTGCCTGAAACTTTTCAAATGATATTGAGGTAAGAGAATTGAAATAATAAATTATGACGACTTTTTTTTATTGATACTTACGGAAATATTCGAATAATTTCATTTTTAGATATATTTATGGAGGAAGACTTTCTTTAGAAGAATATGATACTTCAGATATTATTAAGATTTTAATTGCTTCTAGTGAACTTAGTCTTCAAGAATTAATTATTCATTTACAATCATTTTTAATTGAATACAAAAAAGATTGGATGGAACAAAATTTTAACTTTATATATAAAACAAGTTTTGAGAATGATTCTTTCTTGAAATTACAAGATTTTTGTACAGAATTAATATCTAAAGAACCGGAAAAAATTTTTAATTCAATCGATTTTATTTCACTTTCAGAAAAATGTTTGATATCTCTTATTCAACATGATAAATTTCAAATGGATGTCATTCAAGTTTGGGAACATGTACTTAAATGGGGTATTGCTCAAAATCCAGCACTTCCTTCAGATCCTTCGAGTTATTCGAAAGAAGATTTTATTACTTTAAGAGGTACTTTACAAAAATGTATTCCTTTTATTGAATTTTTCGATTTGAGTCATCAGGAATTTTTAGAAAAAGTATATCCGTATAAAAAGATTTTACCAAAAGACTTACGTGAAAATTTAATTAAGCATTTTGTAAATCAGTCAAGTGATAATCCAGAACCAAAGATAACTAAAGAAGTTGGATCAATAAGTATTGATTCAGAAATCATCACAATTCAACATGCTGAATTAATCTCTAAATGGATCGATAAATTAGAAATTACGGACGAGATAAAAAATCCATACGAATTCAATTTAATACTTCGTGGATCTCGTGATGGATTCTCACCTAGTAAATTTCATGAGATTTGTGATAATAAACTTCATACAATTTCAATTATTAAAGTAAAAGATAGTAATGAAATTCTTGGAGGTTATAATCCGATCATATGGAAATCTGATTATAGTGATAGCGTTACTAAAGATAGTTTTATATTTTCTTTTAAGAATAAAGAAAATATTAATGGATATATTTTAAGTCGAGTAAAAAATAAAAAATATGCTATAGATAATAGTGCTTACTCTGGTCCTTCATTTGGTGTCGGTGACCTCAAATTGTATGGAGACAATTGTTATGATGAGAGTAGTTGCTGTAATTTTGATTACGAAAAACCAATTAGAGATACCAAAAATCGTTTTTCTGTAGAAGAGTATGAAATATTTCAAATTATGAAAAATTGATAATGGTTCAATATTATATATATATATATATATATATATATATATATATATTTTACTGAGAAAAATTTACAGAACGATAAAGATGATGTTTATTTGTTTTAGTAGTTACAATTATACATTCTTGTAGTGATAAGTGATAACCTTGAATTATTCTAGAATATAAATTTTTACTATTGTAAATTAAATAATATTTTAATACCATTGCTAATATAGATGAATTTAATTTAGTAAAATGGAATTCTTTTAAGCAAACCTATTTATTCATTTGTATCAGTATTTATTTATTGAAAATAGTCATCATTTTCTAAATACTAAAATTCAAACATATTTTTAAAAAGTTTATCATTATTGGAGGGAATCTTTAAGTCTTAGCGTTAGATAAATAGAAATAAAAATTAGGCGAACATTTTTGACCTTATGTGATTGTTAATTACGATTGTTCTTCGATGTGTTATATCAAGTAACTTCTTTCATGCGTTTTTTGTATAGTGTCCGATAAAAAAATTCATATCTTGCGCAGTGCAAAAGTGATTACATATTCTCCGAAGTGTTTTGCGGGAAATTACCTAAATTTAAAAATATATATACTGTATAAATATAATAATAATAATTTTGATTTGCCTTTTTATTATTTTATTCGGTTTTTACAACATTCCAATTCGCCACGTATAAATATTTTAGTACCATAAACTTTGTTTCAAACTTATATATAATATCATATCAATTTTTTGTGCGACATTCAAATAAAATTTTATTAAGGTACGAAAATGTCTTAATATATTGGGATTGTTGAATTAATAATAGATACTCGTTATTCAAAGTTAAAGATCTGCGTTAAGCTTTTATAGTTTTATTGCCATTGCTAAAAGTGCAAGCCATTTTAGAGTCATAATTAATTATACAGATAAAGTTTAAATTAAGTAGAAAGGCTCAAAACATGAAAAATTTCTTTGTTAGTACTTCAAACAATCGATTTTGTGTCGTTGAAGATCTGCGGTTTATCGCTACAAGGTGGTACTCGAATGCGTTAAATCCTTGCGTCAGCCATTTTAAACTCAAAAAAGGGTCAATAAAATCTGACTTGCATAAATTAATAAAATTATAAGAGTAAGATAAGATACTCTCAAAAAAAAAAAAAAAGGATCTTGTTTTTATTGTTGCCACAAATACCCGACATCTTTTCAACAAATAATACTTTTTTCATGTCGTTCTAGATGAATACGATCATAGACTTATTTAAATTTCCCATCAAAGTCCTGCTTTTTTTTTTTAGAAAAAACGTTGATCCCTATGCATATTTCAATTGGAAGATTGATTGGTCGTGAAGGATGTAACCTAAAACCGCTAAGGAAACTGGTACATATATTCATGTAATCACCGACATAAAACCAGCACATTTTGAAATTTAAATTGACAACAAAATTACTCTTCTATCATGTAAAGATAGAATTAAAAAAGCAAATGATAAATTAAAAAGTTAATGAAAACAATAGAATTATTGGTAGTGACTAGTGGTTATTCCCTATTCCCTGTTCCCTATCGTAAAACTATATACCAAATTTATTTAATCTTGCAGCGTAGAATAAGAGTACTAATAAATTTTTATTGAAATTAGTAACAATTATAAAAAAATTTCAAAAGTCCATTTATTGTTAATAAGAGAACCTTGAATTTTCCAATTATTACATAGTAAGTTTATTACTATTGTTAAAAGAATTTTCGGTAAATATATTTTATTTTTTATTTTCTTTATTTTTATTTTTTTTAATTTGAGAACGTTTATTAACGTTCTTTTTTTACTTCTTTGAGGTGGACTCTTTTGAAAATCTTCGTCTTTTTATAAAGGATGATGATTGAAATTTAGGTATAATTGCTTTTTCCTTCAATATTAAGCCAACGTACTCAATAAACGAAGATGGTACGTTTCGGCAAAGTTTTTGAAGGTGATCAAGGTATGAAAGACATGCATGAGAATGTTACTTATAAATATCACAGAAGGATGAGTGAAGGATTTAAACAACGTTTTTGTGTATTGTGTTATCCTTGTGAGGAAAATATTTTCCACATAAAATCCACATGGAAATCCATGTGGAATTATGTGAAAATCTGAATAGTTAAAAACACTATACGGCCACGGAGTACATCATGAAATTTTTAGATAGATCGGCTCACGTAATTCCATATGGATTAGTTCTCCACTTAGAAATTCTAATTTTACCGAGCGAGGTTATAACGAGGGAAATTAAGAAATAATTTTATTAAGTTTGGAGCATTAGAATAATTCAATTTATTATTAATTTTCGGTTCATAATGTTTGCATCACTAACTATACAGTTGAAGAAATTTATTATTTAAATTATCACCAAAATATTTTCTTTTTATTTTTCATTTTTAATAAATATTTTACCGTCAAAATACAAAATATACAATTTTCATGAAATAAATACAAATAATAATAATACTTCAATTTATAACTCTCGTTAGACTCATGTAATATAAATAAATAACAGATAATACATATTTTGAATAATCCGCGAACAATAGAATTTTAATTAAACAGAAAGCCGATAAACAAATTTACTACTCCTAAATGGTAATTATTAGAAAATAATAAATAACAAAAAATATATCGATATATATCATACAGAATACATATACATTGGCACCTTTAATCATTAGAAATATTAATCAATCTTATAATTTGAAATATTTCATAATCTTCTACAAAAAAATAACCTTCGGTTTCTCTAATTAGTTTGTCATACCATTCAATATAAGAACAACCCTGATCGTAATTTTCTCCACTTAATAAAAAAAGGTCACCATCACCAAAACATGGGCCAAATCCAGAGTCATTGTATATAGCAAAATTTTCATATTTTACTCGGCTTAAAATATAATTTTCAATAATTTCCTTATCCTTAAAAGAGAATATAAAACTATCCTTAGTAATACCATAGCTAAGATCAGATTTCCATATTATCGGATTATATCCACCAAGGATTTCGTTGCTATTTTTCACTTTAATAATTGTTATAGTATGAGATTGATTATCACAAATCTCATGGAATTTTTGAGATGAAAACCCATCACGAGATCCACGAAGAATCAATTTAAATTCATATGAATTTTTCATCTTGTCAGTAATTTCTAATCTATCAATCCATTTCGATATTAATTCAGCATGTTGGATTGTAATGATTTTTGAATCAATACCTTTTGAACTGGTTTCTTTGGTTGTTATCTTTGGCTCTGGGTTATTGCTTTGCTGATCCATAAAATATAAATAAATTTTCACGTAAATCTTTTGGTAAAACTTTTTTGTACGGATATACTTTATCTAAATATTCTTTAGAAGTAAAATTAAAGAAATTAATAAAAGGAATAAATTGCTGTAAAGTATTTTTTAAAGCAATAAAACCATCTTTTGAATAACCAGAAGGATCCGAAGAAAGTTCAGAATTTTGAGCGATACCCCATTCAAGTACATGTTCCCAAACTTGAATAACATTCTTTTGAACGTTATCATGTTGAATAAGAGAAATCAAGGCTTTTTCTGAAAGTGAAATAAAATCGACTGAATTAAAAATTTTTTCTGGTTCTTTAGATATTAATTCTGTACAAAAATCTTGTAATTTTAGGAAAGAATCATTCTCAAAACTTGTTCTATATATCAAGTTAAAATTTTGTTCCATCCAATTTTTTTTATTTTCGATCAAAAATAATTGTAAATGAGTGATTAATTCTTGAAGACTAAGTTCACTGGAAGCGACCAAAATTTTAATTATATCCGAAGTATCATATTCCTCTAAAGAATGTCTTCCCCCATAGATATATCTAAAACGAAAATATTAAACGAAAAATTTGAATATTTTCGTAAAATTTAAGATATTCGTTTTTTTATTTTAAAAAAAAAAAAATCGCTAAATTTTTTACTTCAATTCTCTCACCTTAAAATCATTTCAAAAATTTCCGGTGAAATATTTGGTAATTTAATATGTGTCAAACTTCCATCATTATTATTTCTACTAGCGCTAGTTGATAGGATTCTTCGCAAATAAGGGGAACGATAATTTAAAATGACCATATGAGCTCGAAAAATTCTTACGTAAGGGTCATTTCCAACTTCAATAGTAATATCATAAAATTCATTATCTTCTAAAATTTCAAGTAAATTTTGTGATAATTTTGGTAAAAATTTATTATCATACATTATAAGTACTTTCAAGAAATAAAGTATAATATTGTTGAACTGTGAACGACAAATATTCATTTATTGATTTGTTTGGTAAATTTCGGCTCCAAAAAATACCGAAACACCGACTCAAAAATTAAATCACGTGATTGTTAAGAGTATTCAGCTCCGGTCGAATTTATGAAGCAATGGAGGACCCAATATATATATATAAGGGTCGGGCGGCGAAAAATTTTTTTACTATGGGCTGTATGCAGAGACTTTTTTATATAGGTAGTACGCAGACATTAAGTTTAAATTATTTTATATTATTTATAAAACCAAATACTAATGTGAAAAAATGGAATTTATTCTAGTAATTACCATTTTTTCAATAATATTTTCTAAAATTTCAAATTTCTTTCAATTAATACTAAATATTACAATGCGGCTAACGTTCGATAAATATATTATATATACATATAAGATTTAGCCCAAAAATACGCAAACTAATTTTTTATATATAAAAATGTTAAAAAATACGTAATCTTGATAACCTATAAACTATAGATGAAAAATTCTTAAATTGTACGCAAATCAAAATTTTACTCCGTCTAATTCCATTACGATGGAGATGCATCCGTGTACCCTACCCCTGTATACTGTATATGTTACTGGGTCCTAGCATTGGCTTATTTATTCTTTATTCACATTGTTAATTTTTTTTATCCACGAAAGAAAGTTTTCGATACAATAAAAAATAAAATATCTTGCAATAATAAATAAAATTAACATTGAGCGATAAACGGATGTCCTACTAACAAGTAGTAATTGCGGTCGAAAATACAATTTGTTATGATTAATGAGATTTTATAGATAGTGATATAATATTGCAGCGTATAATAAGAGCACTAACAAATTTTTATTAATTGACGCCAATTTTAACATCAGATGGTAAATTTTTTTTTGTTATTATTAAGCAAAAATACATTTATAAGTTCAGATAATAAATTCTGATGCAAAATGAATTAAATCACAGCGAGTGGAATTAAGATAATAATTCAATTTACTAAATCAATTTTCAATTCATAATGTTCAGTTGCGTTACTAACCATACAGTTATTAAATTATCACTCCAAAAAATATTTTTTATTTTCATTCTTAATAAAATTTTAGTCAAATACAAAATATACAAGCCAATGCTAATAATAATAATACTTCAATTCTAGATTATGTAAAGTATAAATTTTGACTAATCCGCTTACAATAGAACTTCATTTAGACAGAAAATTCGAGAATCAAATTTTTACCATTCCTAAATGGCAATTTAAAAAAAAAAGATTTCAAGAAACATACATATATATCATGAAGAATGTGTACATTGGCACTTTTATAGTTTATTCATCAGAAATATAAATCAATATTTTATAATTTGAAATATTTCATATTCTTCTACAGAAAAAATATCTTCGGTTTCTCTAATTGGTTTATCATAACCTCTAGGATAATAACAACAACACCAATTGCCATCCAATTCAAGGTCACCATCACCAAAAGATGGACCAACTACAGGATTATTTGCTATAGCATATTTTTCATCCTTTACTTGGCTTAAAATATAATTTTTAATATTTTCCTTATTCTTAAAAGAGAATATAAAACTATCTTTAGTGCCGCTAAATGTATCATCAGATTTCCATACGATCGGATTATATCCACCAAGAATTTCGTTGCTATTTGTCACTTTAATAATTGCTATAGTATGAGATTGATAATCACAAATCTCATGGAATTTTTGTGATGAAAATCCATCACGAGATCCACGAAGAATCAACTTAAATTCATATGAATTTTTCATCTTGTCAGTAATTTCTAATCTATCAATCCATTTCGATATTAATTCAGCATGTCGGATTGTAATGATTTTTGAATCAATACTTTTTTTTGGTTCTGGGTTATTACTTTGCTGATCCATAAAATATTTAAATAAATTTTCACGTAAATCTTTTGGTATAACTTTTTTGTACGGATATACTTTATCTAAATATTCTTTAGAAGTTAAATTAAAGAAATTAATAAAAGGAATAAATTGTTGTAAAGTATTTTTTAAAATATTAAAATCATCTTTTGAATAACTAGAAAGATCTGAAGAAAGTTCAGGATTTTGAGCGATACCCCATTTAAGCACATGTTCCCAAACTTGAATAACATTCTTTCGAATATTATCATGTTGAATAAGAGAAATCAAACATTTTTCTGAAAGTGAAATAAAGTTGATTGAATTAAAAATTTTTTCAGGTTCTTTAGATATTAATTCTGTACAAAAATCTTGTAATTTCAAGAAAGAATAATTCTCAAAACTTGTTTTATATATCAAGTTAAAATTATGTTCCATCCAATCTTTTTTATTTTCGATTAAAAATGATTGTAAATGAGTGATTAATTCTTGAAGACTAAGTTCGCTGGAAGCGACCAAAATTTTAATTATATCCGAAGTATCATATTCCTCTAAAGAAAGTCTCCCCCCATAGATATATCTAAAACGAAATATTAAACAAAAAATTTGAATATTTTCGTAAAATTTAAAATATTCATTTTTTTTTTTTAAAAAAA
>QZLH01001141.1:2742-20564 GCA_003833135.1 Oehlia diaphana
GCTCTTATCTGAATTTCCCACTAAATTAATTTGCAAAATAATTCCCAAAATGTATTAGTAGATTTCACTGGTTTGGTAATGGATCACGAATTAAGTTTATTCATACTAAAACCGCAAAAAGATTAATTTAATAATATTTTGCATGTTAAGAAAAGCGGTAAATAATATAGTTATTAGTTAGGACTCTAAAAGAAAGATTATTATAAGATTATAACAAAAACAAAATAAAGTTATTTTAATTAAGCTGTATCATTATTATATTACGTTTATGTAACTTTGTAGCACATTCATTGGCTTATTATCATAAATTTTGGTATCAATACTTTCCTTCTTAGTATTCAAATAAATTCACTATTATTTTACAAGAAATTTTATGAAGTTTTTATATATTCATAAATTATATATTAAAAATTATTTTATATATTAATTAAGAACATGAAATGCTATTGAATTATGATAGGCAAATAAATAGAATATATATTGTAAGCTAATAATAATAGAACCAAGTTAAATAAATAATACTTAATAATTAACTGATTTCAATTCAATTTTCTGTAATAAATTCATAATAAATATCTAAATTATATTTTGCCACATCACATCCATTTTTTGCTGCTTTATTATGGCTTTTGTCTAAATCTTTTTCGGTTCCTTCACCATTAATATATAAAATTCCAAGGTTATTTTGTGCTATGCTATATTCTTTTCAGCTAGTTTCTTACTTATTGATTGAATGTCTTTCCCTTATTAATCTCAGTTCTATTTCTTATATCATAACAATATCCAAGTTAGAATAGAACATTTAAATATTCTTACTTTGATGATTTTTTTTATAAAGACTAAAAGCTTTAACCTTATTTTTTACAATATATTCATAATAACTATCCAAATAACATTCCCTATAAAAATAATTATGGAAAAAACTCCAATAAAATGAGTTTTTATTCTGAAGAAACTCAGACACGTGATCATTTTCTGAAAAATTTTTTTATAGGACTATTTTCTTGTTCAGCTGCTATTTTGTAGTATAATTGAATTGCTTTTCCTTTATTAATCGCAGTTTATAACAATATCCTAAATTAAACCTTCAAATAATACTATCATTTCTTACAGAATTTTTTACACCAATTAATGTTAAATGCCAAATTGTAATTTATTTCATTTAGCAAGATAAACTTGTGCAAATGGAAAATTTTCATTATACATAATAGCTCCAGATTGTGCTATTTTCCACACCTTTTTCTAAAAGTTGTACAGATTAGGGAGCTGTAAGACTCTATTTCCAAGTCATTTGAATCGTTCTATAGCTTCTTTAGTTGAGTGAAATTTCTCATCAAAAGTCATATGGCGGTGATATTGGCTCATTTGCCTGTCTCAAGAAATAATTCTAAAGCTTCAAACTAAAATCATTCTCTATACCAATATTAATAAAATAATATAATAATCCAAGAAACCAAATATATTGTATCTTGTCTTGGTTTTTTAACAGTTCCAGTAGCTGTCTTACATATTCATTAGACCAGCATGTTTGGCCACGTGCAAGAAATATACTTCTTGATGATGAATTTGAAGTTATTAAATTCAAAGAGAAAAAAATTAAAGTTAAAAGGAAATTTAGTGAATTTGTAGAGAATGAATTTACAGTTAGTAAGACTGAGGAGAAAGAAATTAAAGTTAAAAAGGGTTTAGTGAATTTGTTGAGAGTTGAGACCGAAGAAAGTAAGCAGAAAGTTAAAATAAAAAAAAAATTGATGATATTTGTACATATATTATGAAAACGGTAAAAATTATGAATGAAAATGAAAGAAATTGAGTGCGAAAAAAACAAACGAAGTAAGTCGGAACGTCGTTAACTTCAGTTATTAAATAAAATTTAATTTATAATTATTTAAATTATCTTTCATTGCTTATTCAATTTCGTTTTAAACAGCCTATTAATTCAAGGTATTATTTCTCGTTCATATTTGTCAAAGGATACACGATTGTTCATCGTTGTTATCTTACTTATTTACTCAGTGTTAGTTTGATAATATAAATAATTTTGAATCATAATAACTAGAGATAATTATAATAATTTTTTCTTTTGTTTTTTCTCTCTCGCTTCTCTTCTGATATTTTTTAGCTTGATTCATGTTATATTATAATAAGTTCGGAAAAAAGTCAAAATTATATTAGATCCAGATACCAATGATTTACATTTTGGTTATGCGATATATGCAAGTCGGTGGGAAGATTTACGTCAACATCTTCAAGATAATTTTGTTGAAATTGATTTGGTATCAGTTATTAGAAATAGCAAAATGACTGAAAGCTATACATGATCATGGATTCGTACATCGTGATTTTCATGGTGGAAATGTTTTATCAAATATAATGTTACACAAAAATATGTTATGTTAATTTAAGATCTTGGATTATGTAATGTAGTTTCTGATTCCTTATCATAGTTTTATGTATAATACCTTAAATAGTACCGGAAATATTGGTAAAAATGACGAAAAAGAAGAGATATCATATACTAAAGCTTCAGACTTTTATTCTTACGCGATGATAATAATAACCCTGTTCGGTTGCATTTTCGGTCACATGCAAAATAAACAATTTCTATTGGTGAAACACGTTCGATCGAAAAAACCCAAGGTCAAAAGTTCGGATATTTCACGTGTTACGCAAAAAATCAGACAAATAAACCCGACCGAAAAATGCAACCAACCGGAATTGAACAGGACTAATGTGGGAGGTCAATAATCTTTTGTTCATTTTTTCATGATGAAATTTAATATAAGAAATTATTAATGATTTATTTCCTGAAATTATTAAAGGAACTCCAAAATCGTATTTAGATTTTAATGATAAAATGTTAGGATAATTCACCTTTAAATAGACCAAATATTAATAAAATTATTGTAGTATCAAAATTCAATTTGAATTTAAATCCTGAAATAATTGAAATAGCCGAAATTGAAAGAAAAGAATTTTTTTTTTTTTAATAATTATAAAAATCATGAAACTTTTTATTTTAGCAGGGGAATTTAAATTTCTAAAAATTTATTTATAGTAAAGATAATAATATAATTTTATAATTTGTTAAATAAAATTTATTGTATCAAATAAAATAATAATATATAAAACATATCATTAATAGCGAATAAAATATCAATGATTGGATTTAACTAATAAAATTTGTTACATATAGTTGAATTTGAATAAATGTTTACGTCTCTTACTATAAAATTGAGTTGCTAACATTTAATGAAATATCCTACATCATACAAATATTTTCCCAGGAGTAGATAGTAAATTTCCAACAGGTATCAATTTTAATTTTCAATAAAAAAATTCCTGAAACGAAAGATTTTCTTTTATAGATAAAATGATTTAATACTTCAATTTAAAAAATTTTCAATTCTGAATAAATAATAAGAAAAGTAAATAATTATTTGTTAAGGATATCTTTCCAAGAAAAGAAATGGAAAATTTACTTGATTTAAAAGTACATGTCACTGAAAGTTTCTGGAACATTATTTGGGCACATTTGGTGATAATCTGGTAACAAGTAACCCATAAAACCTACGTTGGGAGTGTGAGTTATCTTGTAGAGATTATATCCAAGTCGAACATAATCTATTTGCTATGTAAATTAAAGAATATTATATTTTAATTTGTTCTGAGAGGAAATTAGTCTTGATAAGTAAATAGGAACATACCATTTCAATGTAATTTATTTCATTTGAAAGTTGAAAATCATATGAGCAAAGTGTTGGAATCACGTATTCAATCCAACCTAATCCCTCGAGTTTTGACACAACTTCATGTTTTAACATATGTTCTTTGTAATCCTATAATTAAGTCAATGTTAATTAAAATTAAATAAAATAAAAAGATTATATAAATAATTAACTTACGTCACTTAATATAAATTTTATAGAACAGTCTTTAGATAATATTTTTTTAACATTTATTTTACAAATAGGATAATTGGAATACAATGAAGTTAGCTTAGGCAAATCCAAATGAAGTTTTTCATTTTTAGAACGCAATACCAGCCCCAATAAACTTTGATTTTAAAATTACGGTTAATTTGGTTAATTTGTATTTAAGACAATCTGACTTAAAGTATTATTATGAATAGATTTTACCTGCTTGTATCACTTTCTTGAAATTGACAAAGTTCACTATTTAAATTTGTAAGGTTTGAAATAAAATATACTTCTTTTTCTGATGAGTTTAAGATATTAATTATTATCTTGTATGGAAGAAATAAACAATTTAAGTATTTTCTTACCTTTATACATGTATTTACTAAATTTATCAACAATCCCAAGTTTGGTAAAATCATGTCCATTAATTTCATAAAATTCATATAAATACGACAAAAAATCCGAATACTTTTGTAATAAATGAATATATGACAAACATTTCTCATCAGATAATTTAAATAATGTATCAAAATATATTTTTGCTTTATAATACTCTTTTAATTCAATATTTATTTTACATTTAATAAAACGTAGTAAATCACTCATAGGAATTTGATCGATTTTTGTTAATATATTGTTTAATTCTTTAGAATTATTATTATTTAGTAAGCACTCTAGATAAAATAACTGAATCTTTGCTAAAATATTATCAGAATTAAATAATGCTGCATACTTTTTAAATGATAATTTAGCATTATTAATATCATTTTTTGTATAATACGTTAAACTTTTAAGATAATATGCTGGACTATTTAATGGATCTAATTGTATAATTATATCAAGATCTGATAATGCATTATTATATTCCTGAATAATATAGTATGCAATAGCCCTCCTATTCAAATTATGAATATTTTCTGGGTCTATGATATTTGCTTTTGTAAAATATAATATAGCTTTACTATAGCATGCCATATTACATAAAATTTCTCCATAGTAACATAAAACCAAAGAATCCTTCTCATTAATATTTAACAATTTATCTAATACCATTAAAGCATTTAAATAATCCTTTTGTTTTCCATAAATGTATGCACAATTTTTAAGGCATAAATAATTATCTGGATCATTTTTTAATGCAATATCATAATATAATATTGCTGCATGATACTTACTGTAATGACTGTAACTATTTCCAATTATTATGTATATATTATTTATTTTTGCTTTGCAACCTAATGATTGGTTTAAATTATATATTGCTTCAGAATAATCATTTTCTTTAAAATATATTTCACCACGAATAAAATAAGCAATTGGTCTTTTGGGATTTAAATCAATAGCTTCTTTTAAGTAGAAATGTGCTTGTTCATAATTGTTAAGACATCTATAAATATAAGCCAATATGCATCTTAAAGAATAACTTTTAGGAAAAAAATTTAAAAATTCTTTACATAAAGATTCAGCTTTTTCATAACGTTTTTCATTTAGTTCTTTTATAATATTTTGATATGTTGGGTGTTGTTTTTTTATAATTCTTGAAAAAATTGATGATGATATTTTTGAATTTAATTTATATATTGAATTCATCAAATTCCTTTTTTTAGTTAATATAAGATCAACTTCTGAATTATTCGAATCATCACTATCATAAAGTTGATCAGAATTTACTAATTTAATTATATGTCCAGATTCAAAAAATTTTTTATACAAATTTTTGTAAATTGAATTTTGTGATAAATATCTAATATCGTTATCTTCAATTTTTTCACGACAATTAGGACATATTTTTTGTTTTAACTTTTTTAGGTTATTTAATGATAATATGTGTTGACATTTTAAAATACATAATTGATCTGTTGGTTCACTACTAATTGGACAAGTAATTTCATCTGCTATAACATCTAAAATGTTAGAATTTGATATTTGCTCTTTTTTTAAATATAAATTTTGATTTAAACTTTTCCCTTTTCCTTCATTTCCCTTTCCAATATTATTACTCAGAATTTTAAAATCTTCAGAGTATTTCTCTTTAACGAAAGTTAATAAATTTCGAAATTTTTTTATAGAATCTTTCAAATTATTTTCACTTAATTTTTGTATATATTGATCAAAATCAATTTCAATCATTGAAAACATTTTATTATCAATATTATATAAATGTAATAATAATTCAATAGATTTAAACTGAATAAAACTACTTGGTGCTTTATTAAGTGATTCAATTGCCAAATAATAACAAAGACCATATGTTGTTATTCGAGATGATCTTTGGATAAGATTTTGTGCAAGATCTAATATTCCAAACCATAAAGTATGTGGTAATGCAATAGGTTCATTTCCAGCAAGTTCATTCAATAAACCTCCAGCATTTTTCAAAGTTTTAGCTGATACTTCATCAAATTTTGTTTGAGAATCTAAAATAGATTTGTCCGCAGTATTAACCCATTCTCTTTCCAAAAAGCTCCAGAAATATTCCATTAATACTAATTCACCAAATTTTTTACTTATGATCTTTTCAGAACTTTCAGACCAAATGAAAAGATTATGTTGAATTATTAGCATAATTCTCCAATCTACATAATAAGATGCTACTGGATATTTAAAACTTAAACTCTGACGTATTTGAGTAAGTAGTGATAAGATTGAACAATTATCATTTGGAAGAGGAACTCCTGCTATTGATAAAATTCCTGGTGTAATATTTAATGCAGCTTTAAGAAAATCTTTAGTTCTTCGTATAATTTCTTGAAACCAAGTTTCATCATCACGTAAACTGTGAAGAGTATCTCGCAAATGGATTAATAAAAAATCAATATTATAATTAGCTTTTTAATTTCAACCTGATCATCATTTTGTTGATTGAATTGATTAAAATTTGATTTAAAATTATTATCAAGTCCCATTTCGATAACTTGAGTTGTTTTACGATGAATTTCTGCAAATTTTGCCAAAGAATTATAAATTTTATCTCGAAGTTCTTTACTAAGTACTATTGGTGAAAAGCATATCCGTTCTAAAACAATAACCAAAATTCTTAAATGTAATTCTAATCTAGCTACACTTTCTTTTGAATAATGCTTAAAAGAAGTATCAACTAAAGCTTCTAATGAATTTTCTAAAACTTGTGACGAAAACTCATTTTGTAATTTAAGTGCGTACAAATAACTTAATTTAGTCAGATTTTTTAAAAGTTCTTCTACTTTATCATCTGGTGTAATGAATCCATCCTCTTCTAATTTGAGAAGGATACGATTATTGAACATATTTTCATGCAAAATCGTTTTATATGAAGTAAAGTCATTATTTTCTAAGTTACCAGGAACAGTGTTGGTAGAAGAATTTCCACACTATTATTATATAAAATATTAAATTTTAATATTAAATAAAATGAATTTTTTCCAAAAAATAATATATTATTGCTTAAAAATAATAATTTACCTGACTTGAGCTTCCTTCCATATTTTTTATTACAAAAAGAATATTAATTCAGAATTAAGTAAAAAAACAATCAGAATGTATGGCGTGCATTTTGTACTTCCACTTATTTATTAATGTAACGATTGTAACGTGTCGCAAATATTCGTAAAGTTTATAATTTAAGTAAAATCTAAATGCTGATCAGCGAGAGTTCATTCTCAAATATCATTGGATATTGCTCAATGAATGATCGATGATCACGTGCATAACTTCCTAGTCCAAAAAAATTTTACTTATTTGCGTTTAAAATCGATTAATTTGCAAAAAGTGAGAAGGAAAAAATTTAATAATTCCAAGTTATTCAAACGAAAAAAACAAAATTAAAAATAAAATAATGAAACTTATTAACACATGATTATTTCTCCAAAGAAACTCATCTATGTCTACAAGGCCGTTTAAGTACCAATCCTAGAAGATAAAAAAAATTTCAAATCATCTTAAACCTAAAAATAAAAAAAATGTAAAAAAAAAGAAAAATAATAATTATGTGTTACCATCCCAAAAAATCCCACCAACAAAATATTCAAGTAATTACTATAACCAATTATACCTTTTTAGAAAATAAATAAATATTTATTAATCCAATTATAAAGCTGAATAAAGAAAAAAAACATTATAAATATATATAAAAAAACGTAAAATGATGATAAAAAATATGGGACTATCTCCTCAAAGAAACTCACTTAAATTCTCAAGGATATAAATATGCTCAAAACAAATTAAAAGTATTTTGGACCAGTACATTGAAAACTCTGTCATCATTCATTCTTTAACAAAACATACTAAACTGCGTCCAATTATCGGTTTTCTTTTGTCGTCATGATGAGCCAATAAAAATTTAATAATAAGTTTCTCTCAATATTGAAAGATTTAGTAAAATTCATTAAGTCTATATAAAACTTAAGTCCAGTATTAAATAATTATTGGATTGGGGCAAAGATAATTCTATGCAAAAAGGAACATAAATTTGGGTTACTTCACAATTCAGTGAAATGATTTAGATAATCCTTAAAACGTTGTACTATAAAGAATATACATCATATTCTTAAAAAAAAATGTAACTAATCGCATTGGTTCTCGGTAGGATTGAAAAAATTATTTAATAAATTATGGAGTATGTCTCAAATAGTTAAATTCCTCTTAATGCTTTAAATTCATCCGCACATTTTTTGAAACGCCATGCATATTAATAACACTATGTAGTTTATCAATTTTTTTTTTATTATGCTTGTTTATCGATTTTAAGTATTTATCCACAGAATTTATGCATTTTCTAAATGTTTAAATTCCTTTGCGAGTGAAATTTTCATAATCAAATTCGAGTACTAAATTTCCTTATTCATCTTATTTTAATAGTTACAAATAGGAATTTTTTATATTTCATTCCGTACATTCCGTTAAATTCTCTATACTTGCCCTATAAAAAAAATTCTGATAAATGATCATTTTTCTAGTTTTTATTCCAAAGAAACTCAGACACGTGATCATTTTTTCTGAAAAATTTTTTATAGGTTAAAAAAATCTTTATACAATAATTTCAAAAGATAGAAAAAATATCCTCGTTTTTTTTTTTTTTTTTTTTTTGAGAAAAGAAAATACTTGAATATTTATGCATCTTGAAACTGCCATCATTTAATTATTAACATAGCAAAATTTTGATGATTCATAGTCTCAATTGAGCAAGTATTTTATCATATTTGTTCAAAAGTGATATAACCTTAATTGGTTAGCCAAATCACGATTTATTATTATAAATTACGTCATTTTATTGAAAAAACTATTTTTAGTATGGTCCATCCATCCATGCAATATTATTAATGAAAAACTCCAACGTTCAAAATTTTGGCCATCAAACTAATTAGATTAAAAAGGGTTTAGCGTATTAAATTTAAGAATAATAAGTTGTAGAGCAGGCAAAATTACGCATAGGACGTAAAGGTTCTATAATAAGTACATAAGGTTTGCAGTTTACTATTTATTTAATTATTTAATTTATGTAAAGCAGGAGTACAACACAACACGATTCAAAAGAATAAAACGAACGGACACCATTATACACCTTTGTTCCAAACTATAACGGAGCGGACTCTCATTAGAAAAGGAGAAAAAAGAAAAAAAGGACCACTTGTCCCATACTCCGACAAGTACAGTAAAGATTTTTTTGCACTGCGCTCAAAAAAATAACGAAATTTATTAGATCACGTGATCAAAATGATCGGCAAAATTACCATATAATAATTCCTGCGTATTTCCATAATATTTATAATATTGAAAATTAAGAAGATTAAGAAATTTATACCACAATAAAAACATAATTCTAGAGAGAAATGTACGTCGTAGCATAACAGGTAATATAATTTATTATTAATCATCGACTTTATAAGAAATCATGCTAGCAATATTCATATCATTAGCTTCCTTATATTTAAATTCTTCTTGACCAAAATTAACTTTTAAACTACAAACACCATTAGAACCAATTGTAGGATACCAAGTAGTATGAAATAATCCGGTGCAAGCGATACCTAAATGTTTACCGTTCATTGTAAAGAAGACTTGTCCAGTATTTGGGCAATAACCACAACCTATTATATCATTTACTTCACCCCATTTTTCTGCATATTTTGAACCTGTATACCCTTCATTGTGAAATGTTCTACCTTCATCTGAATGAAATCCAACTGAATGCGTATCACAACCAGGTAATCTTGAAAGAAAAAGAAAAAAATGAAAATCGCTTCATTGATATAAATATGGATTTTTATATAGAAATACCTGTCAGTCGAATGATTTTTTGTAGCGAATCCTATAGCAATTATTGTTTCATCAATATTTTTATTTGATAAAATTGTTATTTCATAGTAATAATAATCTTCCGGTGATGGAGATAAAGGGATGTAAGAGGTATCTTTTATTATATTTGAGATAAAAGTGATAGTTAGTAGTAAGATGAAATTTTCATTATTAATAACTAATTATTAAATGATATTAAAAGTTCTTACCTTTCTTAAAAGCATTTGGTAAAGGATAATTTGTTTGTATCATAATATCTGATTCTGCATTAAAAGAAATTTCAACGCTATGTTCTTGTTTTGAAGTATTTTTTTCAATTTCATCATCAACATCCTCATTGTTTTTATTATTATCATTTTTAACGATTACAATTTCTAATAGTGAAATTTCTGATTCAAGTTCAAATTTCCATTCATTTATACTTAATTTTTTTAAGTTTTGCTCTTTTCCTAAAAAGTTTAAAAATATTTCAAAGTTTTTCTCTAAAAAATTTTTTAAAAAAATTATAGATCTCTTTGTCAAAAACTGTTTATTTTCTAAGCAAAATACTAAAATAAATAAAATAATTAACGTTAGTATACAATATAAAATACTAATATATCAATAACGATACCGATTTTTTACCTACTTTGTGCAACAACTTTTTCATCAATGTATTTCTGACATAAGATTGTGTTAACATTCAAAATTATTAAAAACAATACGGTTGGTATACCTGGATATATATAAATTATGTATATTAGTATATTACGACATAATATGTTGTGCGTCAGATGTTCGATTTGACGACTGGCATAGTAATCTGTTTAAGGCATTATAATATTGGGTAATAATATCGGGCCGATAATGTAGGCCGACATTATCTGACGCAAATCGGCATCATATATTAAAATAGAATTTCTTTACCAATAGTAATTAGTTCCCTGTAAAACATATTTGTTGATATTGACAAAACTAAATCTTCTGTTATATTTAATTTAATTAATATGTTAAATAATTTTAAAAAAAAATCGATAAACACATTTAATTTATTAATTACCTTCGTATAAAGAAGTAAATAAAATATAATATTTATATAATAATCCAATTATAAACACCACTTTAAATAGACTTGCAAAATAAAATATCCCATATAGAATTTTTGAATGTTTTCGTATTGCTATAAAAACAATACAAATTGGAATAATTGCAATTATACCCAATAAATCACTAATTACTCCAAAAATTATTCCAAAAACGTCTCCTGACCGCCCATAATATAATATGTATACTTCTAATAACCAAATTCCAAGAAATGAAGTTGTAATAATAAATAATGTCTCTTCAAGTTGATAAATAATATGAACGGCTATAAATAGAGAAATAAATTAATACAGTGATAAAATTAAAAGAATTTTTTAAACTTATAAAAAGATAATACCTTTTTTGTTGTTATCTAATTTAGATTTCTTAATCCATCTCCAAGATCTAGAAAAATATAATAATATTTAGTAAAGGAATGAAATTATTTAGAAATCAAGATATTATAAATTACCTTATTTTAAATAGAATAAAACAAAATATTATGAAAGTAAATTGGTATATTCCTAAGGTTATTACCACAGTTATATGTTGAGGTATATAATAATTTGATATATTCTCGTTTAATTCATTAATAATATTATTCACTTCATCATTGTCAGAATTGTCATTTATATTATTATATTTTTTTATAATCATTATATTTGTTTGGCTTAAACGGACTAAAGTTGGAAGATCAAATACTTATTGAAATTGTATTAGACAAAATTGAGTGAGCCATTTTTTCGTAAAAATTGTAAAAATTGTAATTAATACTTGTGTAACTTTTAAAAAATATTTACCTTCAATGTAATGAAATTTGAAAATATTACAAAGCGCTATCATAATCGGAATAAAATTTACGATTAAAAATGCTATAGCATGCATTATGGTTTTGTGAAAGGCCGCAGATAAACCGGTTAAAAAAACAAATGGAAGTGTGTACCATAATAAGCGTGGCCAGATTGTTGGATAAACAATAAGAAAAATAATCTCAGAGATAATTAATAAAATAAATATAAAATTTAATATTCTTAATATTTTAATATTCAACATGTTTAAAATGTGCGTTTTTTAATTATATTGTATTGTCTGCCTTATATTTAATATATAGGATAACTTGAAGACGTCACGTAATCATAAATGTGAGTCCCGATTAGTTCAGAATGTATTAACGAAATATCATTCAGGTTTCAAAAAAATGTTAAGAATTGAGTCCGATGCGTGATTGGTCCATTTACTTATATTTGTGCTTCAGACATAACAACGATTTTGAAACCATTCCCTTAATACGATCGACTGTCTTGATTATGTAATTATGTAATATTATTCTGTACGTATTCTTCGGAAAAATTCTTTTAATTTAATAGTTAATTAAACATGGTAGATTTCACATAAATTATAACGAAGAATTCTACCATCACAAACTGGTCACTAATTTATATTTGAATTATATTTCAAAGTTTGTTTCCACTTTTATTAAAAATGATATTAACAGAGAATAAGCCATCAACTGAACCTTTGTCGTTTATTTTTTTAAAAAATATGTGCTCATTTGCTTTAATAGTTACGCTTATTATTTATACTTATAATCAGTTTTCACAATTTTGTGATTCGATTTCTAATCCCAATCTTAATTTCCGTCAACAAAACTTGGAGAAATCATTGTTTGAGAGTCAAAATGTCAAAATTATTATAAGAGCTTGTAGTTCATACCCTATAAACTGTACTTACAATAATACTGAGTGTGAACTATATGAGAACACCGATTATTATTATACTACTACATGTGACAGCGCTAATTCCTTCCATTATGCTCTCGACTATCAAGCAATAGTAGAAATAAATCCTTTTATCGCTGAAGTTTATTTAGATGGACTTGTATTAGACGATAAATATTATGAATCAAACAAAAAATCACTTAGAAAATTATTTATTATGAATGAACAAACTATGGTCGTATATTACTCAATTACAATTAGCAAACGTATAACTGATGATTACGCATATGGTCTTGCGGGAGGAGAAGTCATGGATTTTGTTGACTTCAACGCGCATACGACTGCTATAACCACTTCAAAAACACAAAATGCAACAACTCTTATATTAATGCCAGTATCAATGGATATTAATTATAAAGTGGAATCTTATTATGATTGTAACTATTCAATTATATTTTTAGAGGGAATAAAATATAATTTTTTTTTTTAACTTTATTCTTTTATTTTTAGTTAGCATGATTATATCAAATATTGGTGGTTTCTTCAGTTTTTTATCTGGAATCTTTGTGTTTTTATTTGGGACAAATAAATTGGCACCATGGTAAGTTAGTAATAAATATCTATCAATTTATACATGCAATTATTAAGTATATAAATATATTTGTGAATTAATAATTCATTTATTTCCTAATTCTTTAGGGGATTTTTACAAACTCATGTATTTACTTGTTTATGTACAAGATATCAAAGGAAACTTATAAGGAAACTTAGAACTAAATATGAACCAATTCCATTCGTTAGTGGAAGGACCAAAAATGTCACATTGGAGGAACGCGTTCAAAGTATTGAAAATATACTCAAAGAATATTATCTTGATACTGATTTTTTGAATTCATTATTAATAAAAGACAAAATCGATTACAATATAATCGACGATAAAGTCTAAAGCATTAATAGAATTTATGAATTGACCCTAATTACATATGTGTCATAATAATATGATAATATTACACTACTTATGCTTTATTCCTTTTTTTCTTGACCTCAAGTCAAAATTACTAACCCGAATGCCCGTAATTATTACTGACAGCTAGACAATTTAGCTATTTAGGTTTAGAGCAGTATAAATGCACTTAAAAGCTCATATTGTTCACACAAATAGATCGGAGTTTACGGATGTTTTTTCTAAATTATGAATGAAATTTTAATTTTTTTTTGAATGAAATTAATTTTATTTTTAAATTATGAATGAAAAATATGATACATTAAAGTTTTAGAATTTTCATTAGAAAATTCGTAGTAAAAATTCGAAAATTCGAAAAATATCTGGCAGAATTATGATCGACAAATTGGCCGATTTGGTATTTAATTTAAAAAATGTCACGTCACACCTTTGTTAAATTTAATTAAAATGAAAATCTTTGCGTAATTTGGTGCACGGGGAAGTAAGTTCCTTATAGTTACAAAAAAAATTCTTTCAATATTGACAAATAAAGTATACGGCTGTACTACTTGATTCATTGTCAATTATATATTAAATTCTATTAATAGAAATTTACTACTTAAAAATGAAAATTTAAATATTATATCGATTTAAGACTTGTGCGTAATAAAAATAAAATAATCAAATCAATTATCAATTATAATTAAATATTATTCAAATCGTTCATTATATAAAGCTTCGTAAAATTCAAGAAAAAAATTATTGAAAACTTGAAAACTGAAAAATACTCACATTCCAATATAAATTCCAATACACAATGTATTATTCTACATTCTTAAAAGTAATTTTTGTTGTTTCTCTATGTTTTTTAACATTGAATGTTGAAGCACACCGTCTAAATGGCGTAACTAGGTCCAAACGCCAATTTGGTTGTCTACCTTCTGGTTCTCGTTGTGATAAATTTTCAAATTGCTGTTCTCGATGTGTTAAGGGTCGTTGCATCTAAGTAAATCTGCGATGATTCATAACTTCATATCAATAAATAACAAAGTCCGTAATTAAAGCGAGCGATCAATATTAGTAATATCAATTATTAAATTTCTACAAAATATTTTTATTAAAAAATAAACTCAATAATGCTAGGTTACTTAGAAGTATAATCAATTAATGTTTCAACCCGTCATCTGTCATTTATTTATGGAAAGCAAAGGACATTTGTGTTCATATTTTATAGTAAATTAGAGCTACATTCAACATAGGATGAATCAGTTATACATTATTTATTATACTATGTTCATAGAATATCTCGAAGAAAGCCCTTTTTTTTGGTTATTAATTAAATTTTCGCATAATAATCAAAATGTGATTATCTTTCAGTTTCAGATGGTGGATTAAAACTCTATTTCCAATATAAATGTATATGTAATAATTAACGTAGCTTTTTTTCTTTATTTACTTAAATATTCAGTTTATTAATTATTTATTAAAATAAATTATTGTTTATATTTGATATTTTAATTTTTTTATTAATAAAATGACTTCTGAAACAACTAAAGGTCGTACATCGTGTTAGAAATGTATTAATGTATTATGTAATTATGATCTGCATCTAAAAAGAGCACAAATTTTGTTGTTAACGTTGTGTTACGTCAACGTTAACAATTTTGTTAATTTCGTTCTTTCGTAATGTTAACTTAAGAACTCATCATATGATCAAAAGGTCTTTGTAATTTTTCTTTGAAAAAAAATTTTGATTTTTCGGCTCACGTCACCTGGACGGGTTACTTATTCAAATTTCAATAAAAAAAAGATTTATCACGTGACTACGTAATTTGCGAAATAAAGCTTTTATATTGTTTATTATTCGTGTGTTATCTAAGAAAAATAAAATAACAGTAAAATAAATATATTATTTATGATAACTCTTTTTTTGTAATCAATTAATATGGCATCTTTTGTTAATTTTACAGAAACTTTTTCACCGACTAATGTTTTTTGATGGCCCAAATTTCACTTCAAAATCTGCTTCCCGCCAATCAGATGATAAATATGAATATATATTGATATATTTCTACTCTTTTATTTTGATTTTATTTTCAACAAGTAAATTTTTCATTTGTAACTTATATCCATTAAAGTTGACCAATCAGATGTCACAGTTAAGGACCCCGGGTCAATTTGCAATTGATATATACAACTCTACAACGAGAATATGGATGATGAGTATGATATGACCTCCATTGTATATAATACAGTATATGGTATGATAGTGCTAAAAGTTGGTATGTATGGTTAGCATGGTACCTTCTTTCAATTAATATTTGACCATGATACCATACATACAACGAGGGTTATATACTTATTATCGTTGTACCGCCCTACAACGGTCAAAAAATGTGTAGGATATCAAAACTACCTATTTGTGTACTTTTCATACTTTCATACAACTTTTTTTTTTTAAATGCATACATATATTTGAAACAAGAATGCCTTCCAATTCTATGCCAAATTAAAGGAAAGTTTCAATTGTAGAGTATTAATACCATTTCTATTATTATTATTGAATATAGATACTCATCAAAAAATGCAATCCAAAATTTTACCTATAAACAATATATATATATATTCTTCAAATTTAGAAAGATTTCTTGTTATGTCAAGTTATTATTCAAGGTAATCTAGCAAAAAATAAAAATTTATGATATAAATATATTAGAAAACTCAAGTACTCTAAGTAAGCATTGTAGAAAAGACTATTCAAGCTTCCATGCCTACTATCAATTGACATTAACGATATAGTATCATGAGTGATCAAACGCGCAGAGGTACTGTCACATTGATAATAAGACATGAGACCCACCACAGGGCCCACATACAGAAGTCTGCGACATAGCTATATTATTATTTTCTAATTAAGGCAACCAGACTTCTAGAAAAGGAGGATAACTAAAGCACTCTAGGTGCACAAATCCCTTATACATCCCAGCTTAGCCATTTCCACTTACCAAAATAATAAAAACCCCAAGATATTTATTTATCTTCATTATTTAATGTTTAGGTAGAATTCTTCCAAGGCTTTTTTTATGATAAAGAATAAGAACAAAAGTCTTATTTAATAAATAAAAATATAAGATTAAGAAAGTTATACTATAATTAAAAGAATAACACACAGGAAATAACAGTCCACAGACAAAGGGTCTCGGTATTAACCTCCATATAAAAACTGAAAAATGACGAATGATGTAGCGATAATAACAATCTTTCTTGTTTAATCTTGAAATAAAAACAAATAACCAATAAAAATGTCAAGAGCAACTTCTATCTCACCTCAATTTGATACTTTTTCATAGTCAACTGGAGAGATTATACGATCGGCGGAAATCAATAGGTTCCGGGTTGATCGATTCATATTTTTAATTTAATTTAGTATGAACATTGAATTAGGAAAATTATATTTTACGATAAGGAGGGTCATCAGGAAACGGATCATCAAATGTTTAAAAAGGAAGAAATACGAAATCCAAGGGTCTGGTATTTTTCTTATAAAGAAAGTAGTAACTCTGAAGCTAAATTATTAATAAACACATTTAATAATTAATATTCACTAAAAAAAAATAATTCAACCCAGCAGATATTTTATCTTCTTCACAAAGTAATCATCCGCCAATCCGTGGAATTAGCCAAAATTAAGATTTTTATAATAATTTATCGTTTAACAAGAATTGTGTTCCACAAACCTAAATTAAATATGTGTTACATGTTCAGATAATCCGAATTTATCAGAGAATAAAAAAAAAATTTTTAAATTATATTCAAAAACAACGATAATTACTGCTTCTTTCTTCAATCACTTTTCAATCACTTTTTTGTTAAATGAGTTAAATAAGTTTGTAAATATTAGGGTCA
>QZLH01001141.1:30157-42302 GCA_003833135.1 Oehlia diaphana
TTTAAAAAAAAAATTCTTCTTTCTATTTCTATTTCCTCTTTATAAAAAATTTTTTATTTTTCTAACTTTGACGTCCTTCTTTTAAAAAAAATTTTTTTTAACTTTCCTAACTTCGTTACCCTCTTTTTTAAAAAATATTTTTTTTTTGATTTATTCTTTATTCCCCTTTCTTTTTATTTATATTTATCCTTTTTTATTTTATAGGCCAGCAGATTTTTTTTGTGAGAAGATTCAGTTTCTTTTTTCTTTTTTGTAGATCAGTTTAGAGTCCTTTCCTTTTTGTAGGATGGTTCAGTATTTTTTTCTTTTTTTATGTCAGTTCAAATTTCTTTTTTTTCTTTCTAAGTTGGGTTCAGATTCTTTTTTTTTTTTGTAGGTTGTTTCACTTTTGTTGCTTCCGAGTCTTCTTTTTTTGTAGGTCAGTTTTGGATTTATTTTGTTGTTTTAGTTTCTTTCCATCAGATGCTTCATAATCTTTTCTTCATGTAGGTCAGACATTCTGGAGTTCTCTTGCTTACTTTTGGTGACTTGGACAATTGCAGATACTATATAAGGAGAGTTTTTGTTTCCAATCAAGTTAGACGTTCTTATGTTTCTTTTTTTTTGTTTTTTTAGGTTGTTTAACTCCAAATGAACCTGAACTTATAGATAATTTTGGTTGCAATAGGTGGTTTTAATAAGGAGGGAATTTTCGTATTGTATTTGTATTTTGTTTATTTTTTTTATTTTTTATTTAATTTAATAAAGTAAAATTAGATTTATGTAAATACAAATATAGTAAACTGCAATACAAATAGTAAATTCAGTGACCAAATCGTATAAATTTCGTGATAAAATCAGTGATCAAATCATGTAAATTCCATATGATTCCCGTGCAAATTCTGTATCCAAACCATATTTTTGGAGATACGGAATTGTGCATTTTTCTGTATCCTATTATGATATGTTATTTCTAAGGAAAAAAAATCATATAAAAACTTTATAAAAAACGTATCCAATTTTTTTATAGGGAGTTGATGGAGTAATGTTGGATTATGAAATCACTCCTTATAAAACTGAAATTATTATTGCGTATGCTGATCAGGATGTCATAGGTAATATTTATTATATTAAAGTTTTGGATTTTCATTATGCAAAAGCAGCTCAATTTTCAATTGATGTACCAGATGTTCCAATAATGCCACAACTTCCTAGTAAATACACGATTACAGTAATGATTGCAGATGATCCAAATAAACCAGAATTCCATGCCTGTTCATATGCTATTTTTGGTTAATGATTTTGCTGGTACTATAGAATACCGTGACCTCCCTTCAAAAAGAATTCATGCAGTTTTGTGCTGTAATATACATTTTTACTTCGTAGTGCAGTGAAATTATGCTGGACGTTATTTCCATATTGAATATCAAATACAACAAGGATTAACAGTCATTGAATAATATAATTTTCTAATTTATATTATGTAATAAGTGATCTTTTCACAATTTTATTTTTTGTAATAGTTCGTAAATAATAAAGTGCTAGTAGTGTGACGACCTAAGCCTGTGATAAATCACGTTGCCACCTTAGGCCTCAACAAATTATTCTTTTTAATAATATAAATAATACAATAATATGCTTGGTTTGATTACATATAACTATAAACAAAATATTAGTATGTGAATTTGTAAAATATAATAATTTTTCATTTCTAAAAATTTTAACTCTTCATTTTTTTTTCAGAAAATCCTCCTTCTTACTGGGGTGGTCAATTATACCGGCTATTTATATTTGTTGATACTCCTAATAAATTTATCCTTATAAATATGGGTACTGCGCATAATATTAATGGACATATCGTCCATTTGTTATTGCAACTTCCAACATTTTGTCCATTAGATATTGCAATTTCGCAATTTATTTCCATTTGATATTGCAATTTCACAATTTATTTCCATTTGATATTGCAATTTAACAATTTATTTCCATTATTTTTAACAATTCGCAAAATTACTTCCATTATTTTCAGCCCCTTAATTGTGAAACTTTAATTCATTTCATCAACGTAATGATCTACTGTGATACCTGATATTCTAAATCACCTGGTTTGAATAACTTATCCGTTTAACGTTACCTCTGTCTATAATTGATCCTTACTTATCCCATAGTTTAACGTCATCACGGACTATAATTGGTCCTCAAATAATATCTTAGTTTAGAGTCATTCCGGACTCTCATGATAAAATAAACTAACTAAATTAAACAAAATAAAATTTATACACTAAGTTTAATTATAATACTGCACCCTATAATTAATAAATTACTATGTATACTACGGCATTACAGTAGGCATAACTCGTCACGTTGCGCCGAGAATAATACTTACCCATCAAGTAAGAGAGTAATAATAACACACTTATATTTTATTTGCCATGCAGTCTAGTTTTTTACTATTATTTCAAAGAAATTCATTATAGAAATCTGTCGTTATAGAAAAAAAAAAATATCTCACTAATTAGTATGAAAAAAAAAATTCCAGATAAATTAATTATAACGATCCATTGTTACAATAAATAAATAAGTAAATTATGATAGTCTATTATTGGGCTTGATACAAACTAAAAAATATTATTATTATTAATAATAAGAATCGGGAAAAAACGCAATTACCATGGCACCGCAACATCGATCTAAAGATTTACACAAAAAATCACGTGACTGTTATTTGTCACGTGCGTCACACCCTTCCTTTTTAGGGCTTAGAATTTTTTGACGTATGAAATCCTATTTGTCACATTATTTGTCACAGTTAATTTCTTAATGCCGGCCATTTCGTGACATTTTTGTAGGGTACGCTGGGATAATCTGATCTATATGGGGAAAAAAATTGGAAAAAAGGAAAAAAAAAAAAATTTGGATTGAAAAAAAAGCCAATCAGAAAAAAAACTGAAAACAAAAAGTAAAAATAAAAAAATTTGAAAAAATAAAACAAAAAAAAAAAATTTGGGAGAAATTTTCGAAAAAAATAAAAAAAAATAAGAATCTGTACCGAAAAAAAAAGATAATAATTCGTTCCAGAAACACCAAAAAAAATTCAAAAACAATACGGTCTAAAAAAAAGACTGAAAAAAAAATAATATAAAAAAAAATCGGCTTAAAAGACCGATACAATAGGAATATTTAATAAAAAAAAATATAATAATTTTTCAGTTTTAGAAAAAAATCAAATAACGAATGAAAAAAAAAAAATTTGGTTTAAAAAAAAAATCAAACCGAAAAAGAAAGAGGAAAATAACGAAAATTTTTTTAAAAAAGGAAAAGAAAAAGGTGTTTCAAAAGAGAAAAGAGGAAATTTGAAAAATAGAAAGAACCAAAATAAAAGTTCAGTTCAAGAAAAAAAACGTAAACTAAAAAAAGGTGAACCAAAAAAATTCAGGTCGATTCGAAAGAAAAGGAAATAATTTTAATTTTGAAAAAAAAAAAAAATTTCCGATTAAAATTCATTAACCGAAATTGGATTATGACTTGCCGATCAAGCAGGTCTTAACTATGGAACAGCAATTCAAATTTATACAGGCTAATCTGAACGCTACAGAATTTTTTTATTATATTTAAAAAAAAAATAAAAAAACTATTTTTTAAAAATAATAGTCAAAAAAGTGTTATAACAAAAAAAATCAAATAAAAAGAATAATTCAAAAAAAAAGTTATAACAGGAAAAAATGCCTATATAAAAAAATTACGTAAAAAAAAGGTTCATTTGACCTTCTTAGGATCGATGATCTAACCAAAAAGAATATAATTTTCTATTAAGTTCATGTTTAAGGGGGTGTTAGGACTATAAAGTGTAATATATATGAAATGTGATTTATTTTGGACTTGTTCATTTCTAATATGACATTCGAATTTATTTTAACCAAAATTGAGTTAATTATGCAAATTTTTATGGATTTTATGTAAATGTGTAAATTATGTATATGTAGATTTTTTACTTAAAAATTCAAACATATTTCATATAGTTCTAAATAAATATTATTTAATATTTAATAAATTAAAAAAAAATTGGCTGGTTCATATGAATCAAAAGAAAAGTATTTAATAAAAATTTTCCGATTTGTAAGAATCGAAAAAATTATATATATATGTGATAAGAATGGATGAAAAATAATAGGATTAATTAAGATTTTCGCTAGATTAGTAAAAAAGATTAAAATTTCATTAACTAGTACTGCATTGGCAATGAAAAATCTCGCAGATTTCTCAATTATCTATTTGGAATAAATTCCGTGACATAAATCAATAGTTTTCTATATTAACTTTATATACTTGTAAATACACCAGGACTCTGGGATATTAAATATGGTTGTTTAATTTATTTTTACTAATTTATTCTTTTCCCAAACCTAATATTACATTTGCATGTTTTCACTCGAACAATGGGATCATATCAATTATGAGAATGAGAAATTACAGTTATTGGAAATTTGATGGATAGGTATTATAGTTAATAGTTTACTAATGGTAAAGCTTTTAGTACTGAAGTGATTTTAATTCAAAATCAAAACAATGACATGCTAAAGTTATTTTGTTATTCTTCAAATATACAAATGTACTGCACGTCAGCGCATGGTGTCAATTATTTTAATATTTGGTTCTTTAAAGACTATTACTTGAATGTATCATCATCGATGTTCTTCCTTTTCATAATCCAAAGGAGCTTTGCCTTCTGGATATCATATTTCACATCCACCTAACCAAGATACTGTATCTTTTGTGATTGGAACCAGTGTACAAATTCTTTACTTGTATATGGAAAGGTTTAGTTTATGGGCACGCATAACTTCTTTCATGATCAGATGCTTAAAGTATACAAATGAGCGTCCGATCTGTATCCACCCCTGGTAGTCTGGCACTCCCTATAAAAAATAAATGTCCGGAAAATGTCTACAAAAATGTCCGGAAACTGTTCAGAATAAATCTGGAGTGTCCAGAAATTGTCCGGAATATGTCTATTTTTTGCTACAGGTTTGATACTTAAAATTTTGACATATCCAGAGTTTGTCCAGTATAAAATTTTGGACAAATTCTGGACAGATAAACCTGGACAAATTCCGGACAAAAATGAGTGTCTGGAAATGAGTGTGTTTTCGGAACAATTTCTGGACATTAATTGTCCAGAAAATGTCCAGGTACTTTGGACAAATTTTCCGGACAATTTCTGGACAATTTCCGGACACTGTTTTTTTATAGGGGGATATGATCATATTTTATCAGAAAATTCTATATTCACAAATTTCTACATGATTGAACTTTGAAAAAAATATAAAATTTATTTTTTAATTGAAAAAGTGGTTAAAAACTTCAAAGTATCATAATATTTCTTTGTGTAGTAATTTTTGTGCATTTTTTCTAAGAGTTTTTATATTGTTATTGATAAAAAACGTTGCGTATTTCTGTGGTTTCTTTAAAAAAAGGTATGAAACATAATAAATAAATTATATTCTAAAGATGGAACACTGTATCAATTACAATTTTAAGTTATTGACTAATTATTATACTAAAATTAATTTTGTTTAATATTTTATCCTAGATAAAATCATAAATAAAAAATGAAACAATTTCACACAGATATCAATTAAAAGTTACATAATTGGTCTAATACTATTATATTTAAATTATAATATTGTTACAGACAATCATAAAATAAAATAAGTCATATATATATATTTTATTTATTAAGATGTGTGTGTAAATATGATAAAGAAACAAAATTTTGGTTTGAAACAATTTTAACTTATTATGATATTGCAAGTTTCAATTATAAAAATTATAATTAAATATTCAGAAGCATGAAACATGAAGAATGTGATACAAGATTTAAATTTTAATGTATAAATAGCATGAATTTTTTGAAGATTATTAAGTTATTTTGGAAAATTTTTCTTCAATATTTTTCACCTATTTCTTTCCTCTTTCAATATTTCTTCAATATTTTTCTTCAATACTTTTCCTTATATTTTTCCTTATTTAAAATGAGTAGTACCAGAATAGTTAAAGAATTGTTACAAGAACTCAAGGAAGCAAATGAAAGATATGCGAAACTATTACAATTATTTAATGGAAATTTCAGTGTTATCAAAGATGATAAAGAAGATATTAATAAGAATGACCAATGGAAATATGGAATAGTTAAAGAATTGCTACAAGAGCTTAAGGAAGCAAATAGAAGGGATGCAAATCTAATACAATTATTTAATGAAAAATTTAGTGATATTAAGGATGATAAAGAAGATATTAATAAGAGTGATCAGTATTGTGAAAAATGTGATGGGAAATTAAAGGATTATGAGCATGAATTATGTAATGGATGTAAGCTTGAAAGGAATAAAAGTAATAAAGGTATAGATAAGATTATGGCAATTAGGATAAAAGTTAAAAATTGTAAAGGATCTTATGGAGAAATTGTAGAAGGAATTTCAGGATGGGAAAAGGAATTAGAAAAATGTGATCAGTATATTAAAACTCATTATGAGGAATGTAAATCAATTGAATATAAAGAAAAAAATGATGAATATACATGTAAAAAATGTGAGAAACAAATTAGGATTAGATTTTTTTGTAAAAATTGTAAAAATTTGTATGAGAATGAAAAAATTGCAAAATATGCGATGAAATTAAAGAATATTAAAATATGGGTTTTTTCTATTACGAGAGCAAATTTGGGGTATTAGTTAAAAATCGGGAGGAAAATATTAAGCAACAAATCAATCAATGTTTAAGAAATGGAAGTAATGAAATTGAAATTCTCGATTTAGGTGAAAATACTTTGTTTAAAAAAGAATGGGAAAGTTTAAAACAAAAGATTAATAAGAAAAAGGATATTATTAAAAGATATGGGTATAGTATTTTTGAACAAATGGAAGAATATGCAAAAAGTGAGGAATTTAAAAAATATGTTAATAATGAAGGAGATATTGGAAAATTTTTGATAGAATTTTATCAACGAACAGGTGGAAATATGAGAATTTGTTCAAGATGCTTGATGATATATGATAAAGGGGAAGAATTTATTGAAAAGGATTGTATGTGTTTGGATTGTCATAAAACTGAAATTAAGGATGGGAAATTAGTATTTGTCGAAAAAGTTATTGAAGAAATAATTCTATTGTACATGGGAAATTTATGGTAAAAGTTGTAAAAAATGTTTAGAGGATAAGGGTATTGAAAAATGTACAAGCTGTAATAATTACGCATTTCCAAAGAATAGTGAAAAATATAATGGAAATTTTTGGAAAAAGTATTATCGATCTAATGGTAGTAATTATGAGGGATTTATGTGTGAAAAGAATCGTGAAGAATGTGAAATAATTACTGTAAAAGAGGATGAATTGATAATGTTGAATAAGGCAATTAATAAGTTTAATGGAGAACCAGTAAATCGAGCAGTGCAGTTATAGAAGAAATATGAAGAGTATTTAGAAAAAGGGTATCCAGAAGGGGTTATTGATATGAATGCAAATGAAGGATATATTCATAAGGGAGGAAGACCAAATAATGGTAAAATTAGTTGTAAATGTTATGACGAAAGAAATAAGTTTTGTGGAAAACATCAACATGAAATAAAATTGCAAAATTACATATGTTTAAATTGTCAAAAAGAAAGTAATCCAAATTGGAAGGAGAAAGAAGAAAAGATGTGGAAGAAACGTGATAATGCTGGTGAAAATATTGAATGGAGACCAAGTATAAATAATAAATGGGGAGAACCCAGTAAAATTCAGTCATGGGATGAACAAGTTAATGAACAAAGTATAAGTAATGAATGGGAAGAACCGAGTACAAACCAGTTATGGGATGAACAAGCTAATAAGCCAGAACCGAGTAGTAATGAATGGAGTGAACTGAGTACAAGCAAGTTATGGGATGAACAAATTAATGAAGCAAGTATAAGTAATGAATGGAGAGAACCGAGTACAAGCAAGTTATGGGATGAACGAGTTAATGAAACAAGTATAAGTAATGAATGGGAAGAACTGATTATAAACAAGTCATGGGATAAACAAGTTAATGAACCCAGTAAAAGTCAGTCATGGGATGAACAAGTTAATGAACAAAGTATAAATAATGAATGGGGAGAACCGAGTACAAACCTGTTATGGGATGAACAAGCTAATAAGCCAGAACTGAGTAGTAATGAATGGGAGAACCGAGTACAAGCAAGTTATGGAATGAACAAGTTAATGAACAAAGTATAAGTAATGAATGGGGAGAACTGAGTACAAACCAGTTATGGGGTGAACAAGCTAATAAGGGAGAACCGAGTAGTAATGAATGGAGAGAACTGAGTACAAGCAAGTTATGGGATGAACAAGTTAATGAAACAAGTATAAGCAATGAATGGGAAGAACCGATTATAAACAAGTCATGGGATAAACAAGTTAATGAGCCAGAACTGAGTAGTAATGAATGGGGAGAACTGAGTACAAGCAAGTTATGGGATGAACAAGTTAATGGTTATTTGGGGATAGTTAACAGCAATTATAATGAAAAGAAATTGTCAGTTGTGAAAAATGATACCAGATTTCATAATGAGAATCGAGGAATAAAAAGTTTTAAAAGTGCACCAGAATTAGGAAATAGAAATAATTTTGAAATATTAAATAAGGATCGGGAAAAAATAAAGAAAGCATTGGAATTAAGTAATACTAAGAAAGGAAATTTGAATGATAAAGTTAGAAGGAATAATAATGAATGTCAATTTTGTGGTTTTAAGTTTAAATTGGAAGTTTATATGGGTAAAGTAAGATGTGAGAAATGTTTATGGAAATTTGTAATTAAGAAATGGGATAGTATTGTTAAAGAAGAAAAAGAAATAAAGGTTTGACTGGGAATTGAGAAATGGTAGATGTGTTAACAGAAAAAGAATGTATAATAGTAGATATGTTGACAGAAATAGAGCGTATGTATAATGGTAGATGTGTTAACAGAAAGAATGCATAATGGCAGAAATGTTGGTGTAAAAAGACAATATAATTTATATAAATAGTTTAGTTTTTATCTAGTTACATTAAATATTCATTTATTTTGTATTTTAGCCGCTATGATATTTGTTAAGAATTTGATTTGTCCAAATTGTAAAAAATTCTCTTAAAACTAAACTTTTTTTGCTTTAATACATGACACATAATCACTAGTACTTTAATAACATATTAAAATTAAAACCGTTTTATGATTTTTTTGATTTTTTTACAATTTAAATCAATTTAAAATGTTTGATTTTATAAATATTATACTCAAACTTTTTTTTATAGTTTATTTATATATACATATAGTTAATTTTACATATTTAGTATATAATATTTATATATAATTTAAAGTAATTGTCTTTCAACACGTCGCTCAATTCAAAATTAAAATTTATAAAGGTTAATCTAAATATTACGGTTACATGCAAACTTTGGCAAATCAGATGTGAATCTTTTTTTTTTTAGACAATAAGATTCTATTGGGAATCCTTCTTTGGAACCAGACTCGCACTGATGAAATTATTTTGATACGAATTATTTGGCTATACGAAAATTTCAAAATGCTGATATTTTAAAAAACATAAATTACTATTTCTTCTACATTTTGTTTAGTTCAGAATAAAGTGACTTTAAAAAAGTATTTAGAAATTTCTTAAAAGAATATTTCAAAAGCTTTATAAAGTTTTTAGGGAAATAGTTAAAAATTAAGTGTCAATCTATGGAAGTTTGAACCTAATTCGAAACTTTTACTAGTAGAAATTGCAATTATTAAAAATGATAAAAATGACAAAAATGACACTATAGGCCTCAAAAACAACAAAAATACTTCAAATGAAGTTCACCAGGGCGTTGAAATTTCTTTTAAGTCTAAATTAGACGGCATAATGCAAACAAATTATCCTTTACTCAATATAAATATACAGTACCATTAGATGCTATTGTTTTGAATATAAGTAAGTATTATGTCTTCTATCATTCAAAATTTGTTTATTTTTCCTCTACTAACTTATTACTGTCATTTCCATCTAAAATGCAATAGTAGATATTCCTTACACTTCATCTTCACCTATAAAATATTGGTTTTATTACTATGAAATACCAATTTTATCAAATGCGAATAACAATAAAATGATAATTGCTATTGGACTTGCTTCAAAAAATTATTCAATTGATACTAGGTATGTATATTATGTATTACTGTACTGACTGTATCTATACCATTGACTAAGGGCCGAGCAATAAATAAAAAAGTAGGTGATTCCTTTTTGGATAATTCTGGGCGGCATTATGTAATTCTGGCCCTGAAATGCTACGTTAATTGGTTAATGTCAGTTCCAGGTTATTATTTAACAAATTGCTCAGGTCCAAATTTGATTTAAGTGATTTCTGATTCTTTTTTTTTACTTAAATTAATTTTCTTTAATAATAGACCGATTTTTCTTGATAAACATGTTTATTATCATATGATAAAAGTATATAATATTATCCGTTGAAGCAGTAGTATTACTAAATAAATTAAATGTTAGTTACAATTAGAAGTTCACTGTAATTAATAATTATGAGAGTAATAAAGTATAAATTAATTTAAATAAAATAATATGCAGGTAAATTATATTTATAATATGATTATATTAGAATAATTTAAATTATATCTACAATACACTAATTTTAGTTGTAATTAGAACAATAGAAATTACATCTCTATCTCTAATTATTGTATTTAAAAAATGTGTTATTTAAATATTTTGAAATATTTCATTATATACAATGTTTTTGGTTTGATAGTCCTCTTGTTTATTATGTAATATAAGAATTTTAATGCACTGATATAATATAAGTATTACTTATCTCCTGGCTAATTAGGAATAAGTAAAATTTTACTAGGATTGGATAAATGGTCAGCCAAAGACCGATCATGTTCCAATTCTAAGTAAAATTTTACTATTCCAATTAGCCAGGAGATAATTGATTTATCCCCTGCCATTTATATAGTTTAGACTATTTTAGACTATTTTTGACTATTTTAGACTATTTTAGTCTATTGTGTAATTAATTTATCAATAAATATAAATACCCTATTTGTAATCATTTTTTTACATTATTTTTCTCTCCTTTTTAATTTTGAAATAAAATGTCTAGTTTCAAAAAAGCCTCTGAATTATTAAATTCACGTAATGATACTGTTACTATAAATGAACTAAAAGGAAGGTTGACTCATTTAGAAAATAATCAACTTTCTGAAATACACAAACCATCACCCAATAAAGAAACATTTGATCATTCTTGTATAGAAACATTACAAAAATATGTCTCTTCCACAAAACCAAAAAATACTAATAAAAATACACGTTATCGCCTTTACCTGCCACGTGATGACGGCAAAGTTAGTAAAATCTAGATATTGTATGTTGGTTGCTTGGTTTAGATTTGTTGTTAAGAACGAAATGCGAGAGTTTCCTTTCATTAATAAATCTCTCCAGACTTCGTTATTCACTTTTTCAATTATTGCACTCTTTGGATTCTTCTCCTATCTCATTAATGTAGGTAATGTACATTCGGACTAACAGAACTATTATGTTCAGGCCTTTCACATATACCTTTGGTTAGTAATTGTTTGACTATGCACTTTTACTCATAAGAAAAGGCTAAAGAATCGAGTCAAAATAATTAAAGGATTATAATTTTCAAAATTCAATTTTTATTCATTTCATTGCATGATTCTATCAAGTCAAAAGTTAGTCCTTTTTATAAAATTTAAAATGGCAATTGATGAAAAGAACTACGTAATACAAAACATTACGTATATCCAGTTTATACTCTTGTGATAGGAGTTAATTATTTGTTTGTCTACAAATGATCAACCTATCCTAATTTGTAAGATCTAATCTAATTGATCAACATTCTAAATTCTAAAATTCACTTAACTGATGATCTGCGTTACTGTTAATACTTATTCTAATTTACTGCGCCTCTATTATTAACTATTAGTCGATTTCTGCATACTACAACGTTTATGGGTTTCCAGATTTGAAAGCTTTGTAAATGACACTCAACCAAACATAGATTTAATGACCCTTTATGACAAAAAGGCCATTGCAATGTTGTTATGTGAATTCATTATAGTTATTCAAACAAAAGAC
>QZLH01001142.1:0-11565 GCA_003833135.1 Oehlia diaphana
GAAGAAAACCAGTTACAGAAATATAATTATAAAATTTTTTGGCAAATATGACTTGTCATAAAATGAAAGAAAATATTGTATTTATGATATTTCTGTTTGTAAAATGGGTGAAACTTATTTCACGTACGAGATGCAAAAAATGCTTTTTTTTATTATCACTATTATCCCCAAATTTTATTAGTAACGCAGTGCCGATTTTAGGCAGATCGGCAATTAAAATTATATTTTCATGTATTTTATATATTTAAAATCAGTTACTTATTTTATATAATTCTAATATTTTCTCTTGCTTTTAGTCCACATATTACTATGGCCTCTTTCTATTTTTATGAGGAGTAACCCGTAAATTAATTTCAAATGGTGAAAATTTTGATATATGTATTCTTATCTAGTTTTTTATTTTGAGTACATCACACAAACTCTTAGCGTTAGTTTGTAATTATTATTAGCTTTTTGAAAGTGTTGAAATAATAATATAAAAAAAATAGCATACAATTACCAGAACAATAGGTAATAATAGCTTTTTAAAAGGATTTATATAGTAGATAGATTATTTTAGGTCAAATTTTTCATTTTTAGATCTTTTCTATTTGTACATTAGTTACACTTATTTTTAGCCAAAAAACCATCACTTTGACAATAATATTTGAGTAATTTTCATAAGTGAACTAACTTTTACTGAATAATAAATATTTAAGATATGATAAGTGTTAGATTTTAGTGTTTATTGTAAGTTAGGCGACACAAAGTGGTAAAAATAATTTTCATATCTGAAATTGAATTTACATAACCCGGCTACCCAGATTTTTATTTTTAAAATCAAAAAATTTTTTACCCAATAAAATTTAACATCTAACATTTAGAACTTTGCAACGCTTATATTAAAAATTTTTGTTACTGCGTATTATTTTAAATTTGTAATATAAAAAATCATTTAACTGTAGTACCTTTTATTTTATTATTTGTATTGAAAAATCCTTTACACATGTACATATTAAATATTCAAAAAAATGTATAAATTGAAAAAAGAATGTATGAATTAAATTTATAAATAAATTGTTAACCATTGTTAATTAATTCCACTTCGTTAAGCAATTATGATTTTATGACTGCGCCCCTGATTGAGTTTCGTTGACTTTTCTTTTATGACTGCGCCCCTGATTGAGATAAAACGAGTAAAAAATGCTTCATTAACTTTCCTTTTATGACTGCGCCCCTGATTAAGATAAAACTAGTAAAAAATGCTTCGTTGACTTTCCTTTTATAACTGCGCCTCTGATTGAAATAAAACTACTAGTAAAAAACATGACAAAATAAATTCACGAACCTTTTTTTCCTGAATTTTAGCAAAATGCCATTTGCAAATATTTGCATCTCTAAAGGGTTACGAGTTCTTCATGGATGGTACATCCATCCTATTCCTTATGAAATAACAATAAAAGAATTCTTTGTAAAACTTGTATTAACTAAAGAATTATCCCCTGAATGCGGTATTGATATAGCAGCTTCTGAAGTAATAGAACGCGTTGAGTTAAGTAAGACACCATTATCAACTGCAACTCAAGTCAGTCCTGACTGTGGTATCATAGAACTTACGTCAAGTAAAGGTGTACATATACATTATCGGCTCAAAAATGATACCAGAATAATTTCTGATTTGGTACTACAATGGAACAGCTTCACGATTATGATGCAAAATGCATATAGAACCCAGTTGTACTTGCCAATCTTCTCACAGCCAGTAAAAGCAAATCGCAAGCAAACATTACGCTGTGATCTTATTGATTGGATTCACCTTCATAATGGAGGATGGTCTACCCAATCATTCGCTGATATACAAGGCAAACAATTTATTGTTAGCTTGGTTGAGACAATTTGGTACATTGACATATGCAATTATGAAAAACTCAAAGAGCGTAGTTATCACATACCTGAACTTTTCCATGAGTTTTTCGGGCGTGCAGATCTAGAATCATACAAGCAATCACAAAAATCTTTTAATGCAAATGATCTCAATTTGCATTGTCAAGCTCTTACTCTATACGCTACATCATCATGGATGCTAAGGGCGAATTTTGATTGGCTTCAGGATGCATTTGACCGTTTCATCATTTCTATTTCACGTTATGTTGGATTTTTGCAACGCCAGCGTAATATTACTGCTAAAAATCATGCATCAGAAACTCCTGTGCGATCCATTGACAAAGCTGTTAAAGTCAAAGTCTATAAGAAAAATATTTGGGTAACACCTGTTAACAAAACCAAATATAATCATCTTAAAAGCTTGCTCATTGATTTGCCGTCATGGAAACTAGTCGATATTGAAGAATATCTACTGAATGATCCAGTGTAAGTAGATAGAATAGAATTAATATTGTTAATGATTGTTAATATATAATAATGAAAAATTTGCATTTAAAGACAAAGAATGCGCTACATCCAGAAGTTATCTCATGCATTTTCCTTCAAAATTGGGGAATATCAATTTAACTCTGGGAATAACTCTTTTAATGCAATTTCCATATGGAAAATTGACGAACAAGCTGATGAAATGACAATTTTACAAGAGAACACCCGTATTGTGAGTGAATTGCAAACTGACATGCCTCGTTATCACACAAGAGCAATGCGAATAAATTATCAACGTACCTGTGATCTTCTGCTCCCAAAGGTCAAGTCATCAACACTTCGAACAATATATCGAATGTTAACAGGAGACTTTTCTGCAGCTAACACTACAAACGATGCAAAAGTTGATGAACGTGTTAAGCTTGCTTTAGAACTTGGAGATCCAGAAATTACCATTGACTTACGTGAGCATGGAAGCAGTAGATCCAGCAAATACGACACCTTTTGGAAAATTGCAGCTCAGTTTCTTGTAGGAAAAGCAGCAGATGCTGTAACTGCTGTAGATAAATGCAGACATAACACAGTCGTGCATCTTGCCACTGCAATCTTAGTGAATAATCTTTTATATTAAATTAAACGTGAATGCCCACTGGAAACACCAATTCCTAGTGTGCAATGGTTACAACTGCAGTTCTAAAAATCTAACACGACTCAGTAGCTTGCAATTCACTGGCCTATTGCCTCTAAAGTTTATAGTCCAAACACGTCAACTACGAGCTTTCCATCAGGATGTTCACTATGCATCAGCATTGTTCCGTTATGAGAAAGAATTTGCCATTAAGTTTAGAGAGATCACAAATTTGATCTTTCTAAATGACAAGCATCGCTGCAAAGTTGGAGAACCTGGATTTCCTGTTGCTGCATTGGAAAGAGGAAAGAAAGTCGTGGTCAGTAAGGATACCACATTTGCAGTTGCAGACCATGACTTCACCAAAATGGGAATTATAGATGACGAATCGCACATATATTACTAATTTCTATTCAAAAACGGATTAATGTCTGAGTAACCTATACACGTAATTTAAATGCGCTAATATCAGTAGGATAATAAAAAATTACCGTTTATCCAAGGATCTGTAAATCATTGATTCTAATCAGCTCTATTTCCATTTTTGATTCTTTTTAACGTCATCATCTTACGATCCATAAAATGTAAATCAGGGATGTGGTTTTTTATTAGTAATTCAGAACTGCGTAATGAGTGAGATAGAATATACCAGAACTCTGGGGAAAGTTCATCAGTATAACAACACAAATATTACTCTTGGCTGGGTTTATTAATAAATCCTCTAAAAATGCTGACTGCGAATGCTGATAATGTACTACTGCACATAGAATATTCTGCAGATTCATATGACTAATGACATTTACTGTGCATGATATCTAAGCCACCCACGTGATTTAAAAAAAAGAAAGAAATGAAGTAATAACCGTGAGTATTTTAGGCAGTCACCGAAGAGATAGGGTGAGATTTACTAAGTAAACATATGAAATCATTAAAATATATATTATGATTTTCATGAATTTCTATGAGTATTTTATCAAAATCGTCATTAACCTCCTTTGGGAGTTCTAGAGGGAGCAGTATTATGTATTTAGTGACGTAACATATTTTTGCCCGATGCTGGGTATTTACTATAGCGTGGAGTGACCATAGATGAGGAAAGGTAAATAACCTAAATTGAAGATAAGATATTTTGGTATATTATCATCATGGAACAAATCTATTCTGACATTAGTGCTGGTGATAAAATTAAGGTATAGAATTCTTGAAAGCTTTAGGATTATTAGATAATGAAGTCACGCTCATTAATATGGATAATGATATCAATAACGAATCTGATATTGACGAAGAAGATAGTAATGATGATCAGAAGAATTATTAGAACCCTAGAAAAAGATATACCAGATGGGATTATAAAAGACATTTTGGTGAAGATGTTTTGAAAAAACTTTATCAAATCTGGAAAGCTCGTTATTGGAACATTATACTCATAGAATTTACCAGACGTCTTTCAAATATATCTGATCAAGAAAAAAATAGATTATTTGATGCATTCTCTAGGTCTAATACATTTGGGGTGAAAGAATATAATGCACTTTTGGATATGTTAGCCGATCCCATGAAAGGTTGAGATCTTGATAATTATTGAATGGATAATTCTGGGCAGATTATGCCTGTGACGCAATTACTTATACCCAGCTCATATTACGAAGTCTATGCTACAATTGCAAACTTGAATTTATTGCTTGAAGTGTTGCAGGTAAGACAATATTCTGTTCCATTTCTATACCATTCGCCATATAATCTATAATTCTCATATTTTCCAACACAAATAGGACATGGTGAATTCCATGGCTGAGCAAATGCAAAATTATAATTATCAATCCCTCTAAAATTATTTCAGAATTTTAAGTATGTGAAATGCTTTAACATGGATTTGATAATTAATTCTGAATCAGGTTTTACTTCGAAGGTGATAGGCCCTTTTTTTTCACATTGCTCAGAAAAAGATAAATAGGATACTTTGTTTTCTAGCTTTGAATTTATGAGAAGGCAGGCTTCTAATAATTGCCATGGCTCATATCCAGTTTCTTTTTTATATTTTTTGTATAAGTTGGAATGAATCTTATCTGTCAAAATGCTTGATAACCCACTTAATTTGGCATTCCAATCCAGATACTCGGGGGTAAAATTTTATTAGACTTAGACATCTTAATTTTATATGATTGTGAATCAATTTAAATTACAGTAGGTAATAGTTAGCAAAAATTGGCCCTAAAAAATATCACAATGAAGCGTGAGCAAATATAGAGCAATCTCAGAAAGACCCAGATTATGCAACTATCTTAATTTCGTGCTATTTACATTTAATAAAATAGGATCTGGCTTCATATCTACCATCTATACCTTCTTCATCATTATGATCTAACTTGTATAATGGGCATGATGTCTCATCAGTAATGCCATAATAATCAAAATTTTCACTACTAAATTTCTTTACTAAAAATGATTAATTTTTTGAAATGATTTTGTAATAATTTTAACATACTACAAAAATATATTTAATACATCAAAATGTTTTTGTTATACTTTTGTTATTATTTTGTAATTATATTGTATCTAGGTCTATAAAAATAACTCAAAATAATATTACAATAATTTTTTAATATTTTTACTATTATTTTATTATTATAATATAATTAACTTTAATACTATTTTAATATGTTAATCTCAAAAATACCTCAAAAATATATTGATATATTTTAAAAATTTTACAAAATAATTGCACAATTGTCCATTGTATCTAGGTTCATAAAAATATTTCAAAAAATTGGCTATTTTTAGTAAAAGTCTCTATACAAATTAGGATATTAATACAATGTTTTGTTGTGAAAATAGGATCGATTATAAGTTGGATTAGTCCTAGGATTGATACGGGTGATATACTTGTTTGAGGTGTGGCTGGTGAAATCATTCATGCTAGTTCAATTCTGGAGGAATTACTTGAAGAATTAGAGTTATGAGTTGAAGAAATAGGTACACTTATCTGGTCATTCTTAGTTTTTGGTGGAATATTCTTAGGCAAATTTTTTCTGGGACATAATGTTTCAGAAATTTCAGTCATATGATCTGTTACCAGAGGTAACTTTTCCAAAGATATTCTATAATCTATAACCTTTTGAATTTGTTTATTAGTAAGTTTTGAAATAGAAGTTGCACTATAAGATTTAATATAATTGATTTTATCTAATCCCACTCATTCGATAGATTTATAGACTTTCTCGACTCTCTGAATTTTCTTGCACAAACTATCTCATGATACATCTTGAAGTTATAACTCCATTTCTTGGGATTTCTGTTTATGAAGCAAATTAAGCTGTTTTGCAATAGAATTATAGAGTAAGTCTCTTGCCTTCTTTTCACTAAATTTACCTCCACTACTTTCTATAATTCCATTATGCTGAATTATGAAATCTTTCGCATAGAGGTATCAGCATAAAATTTCTTTTTGATTAGCTCAATTTGCTTTATTTTCAGCATCAAAAGCTTTATCGTATAACTGAACTAGATGTTGTGAGGCCTCATCAATACTAGATTTATCAGAGGTAACTTTTCTGGAACATAATGTCTCAGAAATTTTAGTCATATAATTTTGTTCTATTAATAGCATTTTCTTATAGGAAACCAACTCCAAAGCAAATAATTCTTGCTTAAGCTTATTAACACTCCTCCCCTTCTTGCACTTTGAATCCTGTTTACTACCTATCTTCTCTTCTGGAGGTACTTCCCCACCATCTTCTTGGGCTTGAAGTTTCTTCTCCCTATTGCATTGTTTAATCTCATCACTAATCTTTTTCTTATGCATTTCATCCAAAAAAGCATTTGTTTCTTTATCTTCTAAAATCGTCTGATCACATTGGTCCATAATGGATATATTAACAGCTGATACTGATTGCTTTGCAATCACCTCTAGAATCAGTTCTTCAGGTAATGAAATATCTATTTTCTTATCCACTAATGGTTTCTCATGATATGTTGCCATGGATAACTGATCTGCAACCGAATTGAAGTTAGGTGAACTGTTATTAGAGGAAGTATTATTTAGCATTTGCCTCTGTTACACTTTTGTAATTTTATCTCTAAACTCAGCATTTTCAGACTCGAGTTTAGTGGTAACTGTCTTACTTTTCTCTAGTTTCTCGATTCTGGCCTTGAGTTCAGCATTCTCAACATTACGTCTCTTACTCTTTTTCACAGCCTGTCTTAGAAGCTTGGCAATCCTGGCTTTAAGCTCAACTTTCTCAGACTCAATCTCAGCAAACTTTCTTTTAAGATCAGGGATCTCAGCATTCTTGTCCTTAAGCTTAGCATTCACCTTTCTAAGCTCTGCAATCTCAGCTAAGAGTTTGGAATTTAATTTTCTCAATGAATCGATGGATTGTATGTTCGATAATAATTTTTTATATGAGATGGGATAATTCAAAAGTTCGTTAGTATAGATAAAAAATGAAGCAATATCCTCATCAGAATTTCTGATTTATTGATGTAAAAAAATAAATTACAAGATTCAGTAATATATAAACTTATTTTACAAAGTGAAGTAGAATCTTTATACTAAATGCCTGCTGGTGTTTTGTTTATTTAAACTATTTATACTAATATAATATCCTAACATTAACTCTAATCCGATTTCATTTACCCAATGTCAATATTCTGAATAGAATAAAATGGTCAATTATGCATAGAATACACATGGAATCAGAAATAAATTAGCAATATTAAAACTCACCAAAAGTTTATGTTTTCTGCCTAATAAGCACTGGTAAAAAAATGATTTATCCTACACATATCTTACATATATTGGGTATTCAAAATATAGAAAATTATATACAAATAATACATATCTTACATATATCAGGTACTAATATATATATCATACATGATATATCAGGTACCTGATAGGTATACAATATATATATATAAGTACCTGATATGTATATGATATGTGTATTATTTGTGTATGATTTTCTACATTTTAAGTATCTGATATGTGTAAAATACTGTATATGTAGGATATATGTAGAATAGACCATTTTTTTATCAGTGAAGGTCTTCGAAAGTTCTGAACAAAAAAATAGATATTGGCTTTGCAAGCTCTGAGTCACTTCTTTATAAATGCACAGTTATAACTGAAATATTCATATCTTGTCTTAGTTTTACTGATCAGGAATTATTTTGATTGGCACACTCATGTGACATTGTGACATGTGGCTGATTTTTGATTAATAAATTTTTTTCGTATTTTGTATTTGATTTTTGACACATCACTGACTCAGTTCGTAATATTACTGACTCACAGTTCGTAGTAATTAGTCAACATCCATTTATGGAAATATATATATATGATAAATAATCAAAATGTCAAACTATTCTTCACTATTTCGAGTACTTTCGCCATCCCAGGTACAAACTAAATTTGAGGAAAATTCCCTACCTACCAGTTTAACATTAAATCCAAAAAGGTCTTTATTTTATATTACTAGACTATTAATTTTTAGAACCTTTTTTAACTCTCGATTTTCATGTTTGCAGATATATCATGGCATATTATCTCGTTCTAGGTGAAGTTCCTGCTATAAGAAAACTTGATTATGTTGAGTTTGATTCCTCAAAACGCGTTATGATACTCAGGAATACTATATATGATGAGAAGAAGAACACTTTTTCCAGTATTGACAGAAATGGTCTCATATTATGGAAAGTCGATATTCCTTTTGACTGTGAAAATGATAAGCTGAAGATGCTTGATAACGCATTTGATACAATTAACATTAAAAAAGATCTTGCAGGAGAGGAAATGTTACCAGGAAATGAAATTTCAAAATATTTAAAAAACTTACCACCATCATCAATTCACATCATTGTAGAACCACCATCGCCCGCCACCACTGGTAAGTGTCTCCCAATGGTTTACTTTTTGAACAAGGAATTTGCGTTATCTCACATCTTATATTTTTTTATTTCAATTAGGGAAGAGAAATCGTACTGATTCAGATGGTTGTAATGAAGTCCGAGACCAAAAAAGAGAGAAATTATCAGGTGCATTTATAATGTCTGACAAAACTAATACATCAATATTTTAACAAATAATTATTTCTTAGTTCTGGAGACAATTTTTACTCATGCTCAAAAAATCATGAAAAGCATAATGGAACTTTCAGAGAATCCTGAAGCTTACTCAAACCCTAAAAAATTCCTTCCATTGCCATTTCCATTCCTTGGTGAACGAAAACCAGTAGAGAGATTCTTTATTAATGATGATGATAAGTTTATATACATGGGAAGAAAGGCATTTATTAATGTTTTAAACACTATTAATGAACTTAAACGTGGACGTAGTTATATGGATTGCTTTATTTATGGTACTATTGGGTATGGAAAGTCATATATCCTTGCAACAATAGCATGCTTTCTTCTTCGAACTGGAAAGCGTGTAGTATACCTTCCTGACTGTCATGAATTGGCCAAGAAACCAGAAAATTACATTAAGTTGGCCTTATTTCTTGCCTACGCAGATAATATTGAAAAAATAAATGAAATTTCTGCCTGTAAAACAACTGATGATATCGTAGCATTTTGCGAATTATCAGAACCGTTATATTTTATTGTAGACCAAATGAATGCTTTGGATTATCGTAATAATACTGAAATTGAAGTAAAAAAGGCTATAATTCTAGATGTCCTTAACAGAATGACCTCAGAACATTATTATATTAAGAGTTCGTCAGCGAACAATGAATCAGCATTGTATCTTATCCAAAAGCAAACTAACGATAGAAGGATTGAACTTTATGGAGGATTTGATGAGGTAAATCTAAAAAAATGCTCTATGCTTTATGCTTGAATGTTTATGTATTAACGTAATATTTACTATAGGATGAGATGTCACAATGGTGGATGCAGAATAGGAAAAATTTGCCATCAATGGATAACGAACAATGGAAGAAAATCGAATATACCACCGGACGAAATCCACTCTTTTTGAGTTTTTTTCTAGGTTCTGAAAAAAATTTTGATGATGCATGGAAACGCTTAAAACTAATATTAATGGAGAAGATACAAGTGCAAATAACAAATTTTTCTGATATTATAAAAAGAGAAAGATGGGATACGTACGTATTTTTATTTTACTTTGTGGTTAATAAGTTATACAAAAACTGACTTTTATTTTTACATAGTCACATCAAATTAATGTCATCATGCTTAACAAATGGTTATGCTCCTTCTGGCTATGGAATTAATGATTATGATCATCGCTTCTTCTATATTGCTAAAGATCAACGCTGTCATTATACATCTGGATTTGTACGGGATTGCATGGCTGACTATTTATTTGAAAAGGGTAAATTAGAAGTATTTGCAACTTCAAGTTGGATCCAATGTATAAAGAAGTTTAGGAACAATCCTTCAGTAAAGGGATTTATGGTGGAGAAAGCATGTCTTGCTAGTATTTGGAAGAATGGACTTATGGCAGATGCGATAAATTTTAAGTTTGATAATTACAAATTTTTTACCAGTATAGAAGAAATTGATTTTTCTATGAATGAAGGACTATGCACATTTTATTTACCACGTCTTTGGAACCAAAAGTCAATCGATGGATTATTAACACTTTACAAAATGAAGAACAAAAAAGAAAAAGTTGATAAAGACACATTGTATATTGCTCTGATTCAAATTACCCTTGATAAAGAAACGCATTCAGATTCTGAAGCATCTTTTTTTTCCGGGATTTGGCCAGAATTAGAATCAAAGATATCAGGTGACTTGAAAGTGGAAGTAAAATTTATTTGGATTACACGCGAAAATGATGTAGATTCAATTGTTGAAGCTAACGAGAAAATATTAAGGGGAAGGACGATTGAAATTAATCCACAATACACATCAATAGTTATGACATTTAGGTGTATCAACAATGAGCTTGAGGATATTCTAGTTTCATCAAAGTAGTATACAGGAAAGGTTGCTTGGTTAGTAAATAATAATGCTTGATGAAAGGAAGAAAAATTAACCTGAGAGGCTGGTAACTTTTGTGTAATATAAAAAATTATAGATTATTTATGCATATATAGTGGATAGTAATACCATATCATTAACTAATAAAAACGGTTTATTGAGTTCGCATTGCAAATATTTTAACGCATTATTAACAAGTCTCTAAATTAGGTAGAATATATGACATGCTTTTAAGGGAGGGAGTACACGAATCCCTGCGTCATATTATTTCTTTGATCTCTCACACTTCCGAAAATTTTGTTTCTATCGCTAATATTGCTAACTACAAGTTTCATCAAACACTATCAGTCATATTCATTTTATTTTATTTTATTTTATTTTATTTTATGTGAAGCAGGCGGGGAAAATAACATGAGTCGGATTCTATCAGTCATATTCATCATAGGTGTAACCGTGAAGAATCTTCACGATCAAAAATCACGTGAGTATTCGGGTCAATAAGAATAATGTTTTGGAAGGTGGCATGATGCTACGTGATGATTATGAAAAACGAGGTATTTCCTCATCAGCATCGTGTTTATTAATACAACGTAACATGCAAAAATAAATACAAGATTCTGTGATACATGATGAAG
>QZLH01001142.1:21206-34497 GCA_003833135.1 Oehlia diaphana
GCTTCTTCATTCTTCTAACGAGAATTCGTCAAAAATTGAGTTTCAGATTGCTTCCAATTTGAAGAACTATCATGTTAATCATTTTAAATGAAACACGAGTCTTTATCTTTCAGTGATAATATGTTTGAAAGTTCGCAAAAATATTCTCGCTCCCAAAATTTATAAAACTGAAGAAAAACCTTGTTTACTAAATTACGCACTAAAAATAAAATTATGGGACGCAAATTTGTATTTGTAAACGTAAAATGTGCTTATTTTCATATTTAGCTAATTTGGCTAGGGCTACAATAGTTTCTGATCGGTATTGCGTAATCAAATGCAAGCAAATCTAGCCAATCAAATTAAACCTCAACCAATCAAAAAGTGAGGCATGCGTCAGTCACGTCACGTTAGTTTATCAGAGGTGAACACCTATTTTCGTGGATAATCATTTTTGTAGCTATCATCTAGGATGATCAATCAGAAAACTTTGCTAAATAAAATTATATTTCAAAACCAATACTGTATATTTGCCACCTAATGGAAAAAAGGTATTAATAAATGCTAATTAATAAATCGATAATTCGAAATATATTTAAGTACTGATTAAACAACAATGACTTATTGTTTTATATCAAAAAATGAAATTAATGTAACATTTATTTATAAAATCTAAAAACTTTATTCGTTACAAGCAGTGGACACAGCCCTTTTAAGCTCACCATTATACCCACTAATCGTTCACTTTGGTGCCCCAACCGGCTTTTTGTAATCGGCTATATGGTCCCTATATACTCAAATGCGTTTGCTCCTTTTTACATCTTTATCCAGATAACCTTGTAAAAACTTGCGAAGCTTATTTATGGTATATAAAGAAATTAGTACAGCTTGATTTATAAATCAAATCCTTTAACATATTCACTTACAGTATCTGAACGCCAGGGCAGGTCTTTTACAATAATATTATTATTTTTATTCAACTCTTCTGGGCTGTGATAGCAATTTTGTTTGGTAATAGATTCCAATTCGGTTTTATTGAATTGGTCTATTAAATGATCATTATTGTTTTTTAGATTGTTGATCATTTTCGTTCTTCTTAGCCTTTTTTGTATCAATAAAATAAATAAATAAATATGACATTAAAAGATATTTGTCAACATACTAATTACCTCTGACCGGCGCATATTTTTGTATTTTCTTTTTGATTCCTTATTTTTTCCTTCTATTTCTTTATTGTTGATTCGGTATGTATCCCACTGGCTACAATGTCTTCTATATATAATTTGATAAAGAACATTTTCATTTATTGGGTAAACAGTGAAGTCTATGAGCTGTTTAATCGTAGAAATTATTGTCCTGGTCATGAGTTCTTGTTGAGATTCAAAAGTTTTACTTGGATCCAATTGGCCTTCTTTGGACATTTTGCTAATATTTCAGAAAATATCTCGCTAAAATAATTTATGCAGTTAATAAAATTAAATAAACTAACATATAAAGAAAATAAATAACAATAATTTAAAATTTTATTTACACGTAAAGCTTCTTTCAAATCTTTGTCCATTTCATCCAAATTTTTATACCGCTTGAATCTAACAGATTCGGTATTAATCAACAGACCATCAGAACGTTGACAACTTAAATATTTATTACCCATACTTTTTTCTGCGTCGTTACTTTCAGAATACATTTGACGATCTTTTGACTTTTTCCAGTTTATGGGCTTTACTGCACTCTTGTCATCAGAAATTCGCCAATTTTTTTTTAAATTTTTCCTTTTGATGTCATTATCTTCATTTTCACTTTTAGAAGTTTGCTAATATTTTTTTACGTTCTTTCTTTTGGTGATATTATCCTTTTCTTCATTCTCAGAAATTTGCCAATTTTTTCTTAGATCTTTCCTTTTGACGTTATTATCCTCATCTTCGCCATCAGAAGTTCGCTGATTTTTTCTTATGTCCTTTCTTTTGACGTTATTATTCTCATCATTTATTTTGAAAATTCAGATTTTTTCTTAGGTCCTTTTTTTTGACGTTATTTTCTTCTTCATCGATTTTAGAAATTCACCGATTTTTCCTTAGATTTTTTCTTTCAATGTTATTTTCTTCTTCATCAATTTCAGAAATTCGCCAATTTTTGCTTAGGTCCTTTCTTTCGACGTTATTTTTCAGACCTATAATGTAAACTGATACATCCTGAGTTGTAAAAATTTCTTGGATATGTATCACAAATTCATTACCTTTTTTACGCCTGTACCCCTTATATTTCTCTCTTAACGAATCTGAAACGGAGGTGTCAGAATCGGTATAAGAAATTAAGCCTGAATTACATTTCATTTGTTGGCTTGACCTGTTATAAAAAGGCTAATAATAAATAAATGTAAATAAACTAACTGGTATAGATAAACTCCAGAAATTACTTACATATTCACTTGTTTCTATTGAACATGTTGGGCATATTGGTTAAAAAAATAAATAAATAAATAAAATAAAAGTCAGCTAATGAGTAATTGACTTCATTTTAATACTCAAAGCTTAGTGTAACTATTATGCAAAATTTATTCTTTAAGTATAAAAAGAATATAAGCCCAGAGGCTAAAAAGCTAATAGATAGGTGGATAAAAGCCCGGATGTGTAAAAAGACCCAGGCATCCAAAAGGACAAACAGATAAAATCTGGTTATATAAAAAAGCTTAGCGCGCAAAAAACCTTGAGGCTTATGAAAGGACAACAGAAAAATTTTAAATAATAAAAGCCAAGGCTTTGAAGTAAAAGCCTAAATATGTAAAAAACTTAACGAAGGTAAAAACATATGTAAAAAAAACAGAACGAACAAACAGATAAAGTTTGGTTGCATAGTAAAGCAAGGCTTTGAAAGTAAAAGCCCAGACGCATAAATATTTGAGGCTTTCAAATGGTTTTAAACAGACAATATTACTTATGAAAATTATATAAAAGAATGAAAAGAATGCAAAATATTAAACATGAAAAAATGAGGTTAATTTATTTTATTTGATCAATAAACCGTGTGAAAAATTGCCAGTTTTCACAATAGTAACATTAGTGTGATCTTGAATTTTAACCATAAAATATCTACAAAAATTAGAAATAAGGTATCCTGTTACTGTAAATTATGCAATGGAAAATTAGTGAAGGAAAGGACGAGAAAGAGACACGCAGAATTAGAAGCTTAATTGGCTGATAATATTTCTGGATTTGTCTCCTTAGCACATATAAATATGTCCTTTCCTAATCCTAAACCTAACGAAACTCCTGAACAATATGTCGCAATGGAAATTGATGAATCTATTATTATAGAAGGATCATCAGAAAAAAGTAGTAAACTCAGAAAAAGATTCGGCTAAACAAGAATTAAGAAATTTACCTGAGGTTGATAATTATGAGCCCGATTTTGAATACAGTAACACCTCCATAAGTGCACCTTCTATAAGTGCACTCCCTCTCTATATGCACATTATAGTCTAATCCCAAGCTTGGAACTTAGAGCTAAGTGCACTCCCTCTCTATATGCACACCATAGTCAGCTTAGAAATTAGAGCTAAGTGCACTACTCCCTCTATGTTCTGCATGTGCAAGCAATTCTGAGTCCTAGGTATATTGGAATACCCTCCATAAGTGCATTTACATGACTATTGACCAAGTGTTACATAAACCAAATGGCATAACGTTATTTATATCAATAAAACAGTTAATTATTAAAATAGATAGATTAATTTATTATTTATATATATTATGGCGTTTTTATACATTTCTGAAAATAATATTGTTTGATTTCTAATAAAACTATTAGAAAAATCAAATTATTTTGTATAAGTGATTGCTGTGAACTATAATTACAATAAATTCAACTGTAATGCTCTTTTTTCACTTTTATTACATTTAATTAAATACATTAGTACATTTAAGATAAGTTGAAATCAGTTAAAAGCGTGTGAACATTTGCTTGGTCAATAATCCTAAATTAGTATAGTTGGGGAAGATTTTTTAAGGAGATTATATTTACAAGAAAATAGCGCATGATGCAAACCCCATAGAATAAAAAGTAGATTGTTGGATTCCTGTCATGTATCTAAATTAAGGAAAAAAGATGATGATTTCATCATTATATAATAACATTGAAATCAGCCATATGTTCCATATGTCCTTAAAAATGTCTGTCAAAAGAACTACGCTTACTGAGATACAAAAGTGAAAACTTTGTGTTTACGCTCATAATAATAAAAAAACCCAAGCTCAGTATGTTGATTGGATTGAAGAAAAATGGAGCATCAGAGTTAATGAGAGCACCATTACTCGTATCCTACAAACATCAGAAAAATGTCTTAATTCAGAAACTATCAGTCCAAATACAAAACGGCATAAATCAGTTACCTATCCAGAAGTCGAACTTGCACTTAAGGAGTTCGTATTAAACTACCAGCATTGAACAGTATTAAGTAATGCGATCCTTATTGAAAAAGCCAAAATAATTGCAAATGGCTTAGGTATTCCTCAAGATACATTACAATTTTCTTCAGGATGGCTTCATAAATTCAAGGATCGCAATGGAATTCGCTGACGAAAACTTGAAGGAGAAGCTTCATCTGCTAATGAAGCAGCCATTGCTAATGCCTTGCCTTTATTAAAAGAACTTTGTTCCAATTACCCTCCCGAAAGAATCTATAATATGGATGAAATGGGACTTTTCTATAGGTAAATTAAAAAAAATTTTAAAACATCAAATTTATTGAACATGATTATTGGTAATTTGTAGGCTAGAACCTAATTGAACACTTGCAACAAAACGACTTTTTAGACGTAAAGTGAACAGAGAACGCCTTTCAATTGCATTATATATAGAGATGGCAATGGTCGGTCACGGTCAGTTATCGGTCAGTCATAACCGGTTAAGAGTCTTTGACCAACTGACCGTTTTGGCTGACCGTTTTTCTGACCATTTAACCGACCGTTTAACCATTTTTTTAATGAATTTAATTAAGAAAAAATATTAAAGTGCTTTTTTTTGATTAAATCCACTAAAGAAATGTCATAACAACTTTTTTTATTGATTAAGTTCATAAAAAAAGTGTTAAATGAATTAAATTGATTAAATTGTCAGTTAACGGTCAGTTAAACGGTCGGTCAAACGGTCAGTTAAACCGGTCGGTTAAACGGTCAGTCAGAAACCTTTGACCGACTGATATCGGTCACAGTCATAACCGGTCATGACCAGTTAATAACCATGACCGTTGCCATTCCTAATTATGTGCAAATGCTGATAGATCACACAAATTAAAGCCTTTAATCATTGGAAAATTTGAAAAGCCTTGCTGTTTTAAAAACATAAATATTCAAAACATGTCCATAACATACCGTAATAATGCCAAAACCTGGATGATTATGACGCTTTTCCAAAAGTGGATTAAAGAATTTGATCATCAAGTTGGTCTAAAGCATCAAGGCCAGCATGTGTTACTTCTTCTTAACAACTGTTCTAGTCACAAGATATCTGGCCTTACCTTACGATACACTGATGTTCATTTTTTGCCTCTGAACACAACTTCAAGAATTCAGCTAATGGATATTGGAATAATCATGTCATTTAAATGACATTATCGTCATTTTCATATATGGTAAGGTATATTGTTAGATCTGCTAAGTATTACAACATTAAAATCTAATTGCTTATTTTTAAAGTTGGATGTTGCGATATGTAGAAGCAGGTGGACGTGCAGAAGATTTACGCATGGATGTTCTGCAGGCTATTCGTTATATCATTCAAGCCTGGGATAAGGTTAAAGCTGAGATAATTTGTAACTGCTGGTGCCACACAAAAATCCTACCTGATACAAATGTAGATTTGAGAAATATTTCAGAAGATATTCGTCAATGTGAAGATTTAGTACTTAATGATCTTACAAATGCACTTCAAGGTCTTAATCTCCCTATCCAATGCAAGCAGAAGAGTTTCTTAACATACCTGAAGAAAATGTTGTTTACGAAATTTCTAAAGATGATCAAATTATTGAAGAACTCATATATCTTTACAAGTAAAAATGCCAGAACTATCAGTTTCAGCAGTTTTCTTGCATTTTTACATGTAAAACTGCTGGAACCATCAGTTTCGGTGATTTTTTTTTCATTTTTACATGTAAAACTGCCGAACTATCAGTTTCAGCATTTTTTTGCATTTCTACTAATAAGAATGCCAGAACTATCAGTTTCGACTTTTTTTGCATTTCTACTAGTAAAAACGCCAGAACTATTAGTTTTAGCATTTTTTTTGCATTTTACAAATAAAAATGCCAGAACTATCAGTTTTGGTATTTTTCTTGCATTTTTACATGTAAAACTGCCAGAACTATCAATTTCACTAGTCGAAATAGTCCAAATCAGATAGAAATCGATCATCTGATTTTAATCTGATTTATAACTCAATTATGACCAATTTTTTTAAAAGGCAATATTCCGTTTGAGTTCCAAGTAGTTGCCACTCGGTATAATTCAGAATAAGAAATCAGATATAAATCAGATATAAATCAACAAATACTACGAAATTCAGCGTCAAAATACAATTTATTAATTTATAAAATTCAGAATAAATTTAGAAATATTTCATAATTTTTATTACATGTATAATAATAATAATAACAAAAAATAAAATAAAATAATATTTATTCTTCTTGCATAAAGCTTCTGGATTTTGACCCACTTTTCACAATATTCATACTACTGAAAATAATGACACTTAGCGCCAACTTTCCTACAAAATATAATAAAAAAAAAGTTTGTAAATTCTGAAACTTTACCTTTAGAAATTCGGTATCTAAATAGGAGATGAGTTTCCATAATAAAAACAAAAAAGTTTCAAAAAACTTTACCTATGGAATTCAGTATCCAACTTTAGAGCTGATTTCCCTACAACAATAAAGAAGTTCTAAAACAAAACTTTTAAAACTTTACCTGAAATATCGGTGCCTATGCCGAAACTGATATCCCTACAAATAAAATAAAAAAAAACGTTAAAATTTAAACATTTTATTATTAAAGTTTTGAAAAATTTCAAAACTTATCTTTGGGATTCAGTATCCAAGTAGGAACCGATTTCCCTATAATAAAAATAAAAAAAATGTTAAATTTAACATTTTTTTATTAAAGTTTTGAAAAATTTCGAAACTTACCTATGGGATTCGGTATCCAAGTAGGAGCCGATTTCCCTACAAAAAAATAAAAAAAACGTTAAATATTTAACATTTTTTATTAAAGTTTCGAAATTTTTCAAAGCTTATTTTTGGGATTCGGTATCCAAGTAGGAGCTGATTTCCCTACAAAAAAATAAAAAAAAATGTTAAATATTTAACATTTTTTATTAAAGTTTCGAAATTTTTCAAAGCTTATCTTTGGAATTCGGTATCCAAGTAGGAGCTGATTTTCCTATAATAAAATAAAAAAAAAATATTAAAATTTAATGTTTTTTTTAATAGTTTTAAAAAAATTTTTTGGAACTTATTTGTGGGATTCAGTATCCACGTCAGAATTGATATCCCTAAAAACAATAAATAAAACATTAATATTTAACGTTTTTTATTAAAGTTTCGAAATTTTTCGAAACTTATCTATGGGATTCGGTATCCAAGTAGAAGCCGATTTTCTTAATAAAAATAAAAAAAAACGTTAATATTTAACGTTTTTATTAAAGTTTCAAAATTTTTCGAAACTTATTTGTGAAATTCGGTATCCAAGTAGGAACTGATTTCCCTATAATAAAATAAAAAAAAACGTTAAAATTTAACATTTTTTTTAATAGTTTTGAAAAAAATTTTTGAAACTAATCTATGGAATTCGGTATCCAACTTCGGAGCTGATTTCCCTAATAAAAATAATAAAGAAAAACGTTAAAAAATAATGTTTTTTATTAAAGTTTCGAAATTTTTTCAAAACTTATCTTTGGGATTCAGTATCCATACTGGAACCGAAATTCCTACAAAAAAAATAAAAAAAACGTTAAAAAGTAACATTTTTATTAAAGTTTTGAAAAATCGAAAACTTATCTATGGGATTCAGTATCCAAGTAGGAGCTGATTTTCCTAATAAAAATAATAAAGAAAAACGTTAAATAACATTTTTTATTAAAGTTTCAAAATTTTTTCGAAACTTATCTTTGGGATTCAGTATCCATACTGGAACCAAAATTCCTACAAAAAAAATAAAAAAAACGTTAAAAAGTAACGTTTTTATTAAAATTTTGAAAAATCAAAAACTTATCTATAGGATTCAGTATCCAAGTAGAAGGCTAGGAGCTGATTTCCCTAATAAAAATAATAAAGAAAAACGTTAAAAAATAACATTTTTTATTAAAGTTTTGAAATTTTTCAAAACTTATCTTTGGGATTTGGTATCTATGCTGGAACCGATATCCCTACAAAAAAAATAAAAAAAAATGTTAAAAATTAACATTTTTTATTAAAGTTTTGAAAAAAACTTATCTATAGGATTCAGTATCCACACCGGAACTGATATCCCTACAAAAAAAATAATAAAAAAAGTTAAAAAATAACGTTTTTTATTAAAGTTTCGAAATTTTTTCAAAACTTATTTTTAGGATTTGGTATCTATGCTGGAACCAAAATCCCTACAAAAAAATAAAAAAAAACGTTAAAAAGTAACATTTTTATTAAAGTTTTGAAAAATCGAAAACTTATCTATGGAATTCGGTATCCAAGTAGGAGCTGATTTCCCTAATAAAAATAATAAAGAAAAACATTATAAAATAACGTTTTTTATTAAAGTTTTGAAATTTTTTTGAAACTTATCTTTGGGATTCAGTATCCATGCTGGAACTGATATCCCTACAAAAAAAATAAAAAAAACATTAAAAATTAACATTTTTTATTAAAATTTCAAAAAATTTCGAAACTTATCTATGGGATTCGGTATCCACGCTAGAACCGATATCCCTACAAAAAAATAAAAAAAAAGTTAAAAAATAACATTTTTTATTAAAGTTTCGAAATTTCAAAATTTATCTTTGGGATTCGGTATCCATGCTGGAACCGATATCCTACAAAAAAAATAAAAAAAAGGTTAAAAATTAACGTTTTTTATTAAAGTTTCAAAAAATTTTGAAACTTATCTATGGGATTCGATATTCACGCTAAAACCGATATCCCTACAAAAAATAAAAAAAAATGTTAAAAAATAATATTTTTTATTAAAGTTTTGAAATTTTGAAACTTATCTTTGGGATTCGGTATCCATGCTGGAACCGATATTCCTACAAAAAAAATAAAAAAAAACATTAAAAAGTAACATTTTTATTAAAGTTTCGAAAAATTGAAACTTATCTATGGGATTCGGTATTCAAGTAGGAGCCGATTTCTCTATGATAAAATAACAAAAATGTTAAAAAGTAACATTTTTATTAAAGTTTTGAAAAGAAACTTATCTGTGGAATTCAGTATCCAAGTAAGAGCTAATTCCCTATAATAAAATAATAAAAAAAATGTTTCTAAACGTTTTTTTTTATAAAGAAGTTTCGAAACTTACCTATGAGATTCGGTATCCAAGTAGAAGCTGATTCCCTATAATAAAATAATAAAAAATGTTAAAAAGTAACGTTTTTTATTAAAGTTTCAAAAATCGAAACTTATCTATGAGATTCAGTATCCAAGTAGGAGCCGATTTCCCTATGATAAAATAAAAAAAAATGTTAAAAAGTAACATTTTTATTAAAGTTTCGAAAAGTTTTAAAATTTAAACTATTTGAAACTTTTGGTGTTCAGTTTGGAGCTGAATTCCATACAAAAAAAATGTTAAAAAAAAAAACCTTTTTTTTTTAATAAAGTTTTAAAATTTAAACTTTTTGAAACTTATTTGGAATATCAGTGTTCAATTTGGAGCTGAATGAATGTTAAAAAAAAACCATTTTTTTAATAAAGTTTTGAAACTTAAGATATCAGTATCCAGTTTGGAGCCGATTCCATACAAAAAAATATGAAAAAAATTTTTTTTTTAATAAAGTTTCGAAAAACTCAAAACTTGTTTAGGATATCAATGTCTAGTTGTCTAATTTGAAATTGAATTCCCTATAAAAAAATTATAATGTCTTTTTTCAATAAAAAGTTTCAAAAATTTTAAAATATTAAAGTTTAAATTAATCTGTAAAAATGCCAATCTGAATGATCAACCATAAATTAGAAATGCCGAAATTTGGTTAATTTTTGATCAGCTATAAATCAGATATGACGAATTTGGTTAATTTTTGAATTGGCTATAAATCAGATATGCTGAATTTGATACAATCTCTGAATTTCAGTTGATTTTATGCTGATTTATCATATATCCGATTTGCCTTATTTCGACTAGTACATGTGGATGATGTGCTACATATATTACATTTGATGAGATTGATAATTAAAAAAAAATTTAAATAAAGATATACATCACACAGTGAAAAAAAATATTGATTTGAATATCTTTTATTATTTTAGATAACAGATGATTCTTATCGAACAGATATTGCCAGAGAGGATGATTATGACCAACCTTAGTCATTACTTTCTTTATTACTTAATAATACAATGTTCAAGAAATATGGAAAGTGAGTAGATATCGTATTCAACAGTCTGTACTTCAATATGTGATTATACTTGATGATGAGTTATATTTATGTACATGTCTTTGGCTTATTAATCGTAGAATTGCATGCAAACATTTTTTTCAAGTTATGTCTTATTCATCCAATGCTCAATTTCATATTATACTTATTTCACAATATTAGTATAATGATAAGAAATATCATATGAGTTGACAAGAACATTATTTAGTATCAACTTATCAAATCAAAAAAAATGAAACAGACATTTTTTTGTCTCAATCATCATTTCAGCATCTTGAAAAAGTTAAGCAAATGCTTAATATTAGATAATTGTAAAGTCTTAAGTAGAAGTTTGAATTTGGTATGGGCAGTGTTATGATAGTATACATATACTAAGAAAATTCTAGTACATAGTACAATACTCAGACTAGTACTATTGTACTTAGTACAAGTAATATTCGTACATTTCAAAGTGATAGTACACTTGTATGAATCAAATTTAATACAAAATTAATACATTTTGTACAATCTTTTTTTGTATAATAAAACGCGTAAAAAAAAATTTCATTTAATTTCCACTATAATTTCTACAAAATAAAGCTTTTTAATATAAAGTTTTTTTTACAATCTCTTTACAATGGTACAAAGCTTAAAGAAATATATCATTTAAACAAACTTAAAAAGTAGTGCTATTAATAAAATATGCTATTGTAAAGCGTGTTTTAGTAAGTTTGGTGAAAATCATCCTAAATTGAAAAAAATAGTAGACAAAACTGACCAAATTTTAAACCATTTCAAAACTTTCTGTCATTATATAATTAACAGAAAAAAGATAAAGTATTTTCAGTTAATAAACAAAAAAGTACAGTTTTGGATAAAAGAACATGTAAGTAGTTTCTTATATAGATAGATATAACTTATAAGATATATTTCATTATTACTATAAAATTAACATTTAACACATCTTTTTCAATAGTAGATGATTTTGATTTAACTTTAGATTTAATAGTTGAATGAAGAGAATCATTTTCTTTACACTCTTCATTGACATCTTTACCTTCTCAATAGTCAAATTATAGACCTATAGAGTTATTTATTACACGATCTCTTTCAAGTGCAGATAAAATAAAATTTCATATGCATTTATTACAAGTTACTATCTCTTGTGGATTTTCACTGTTTTGGATAAATAATCCAGAGGTAATTGAATTATTTAAATTTTTTAATCCATAAATTAAATTGCCAGATTGAAAAACCCTATCAAATGAAATTTTAGATAAGGCTGTTAAAGAATTTGATATTAGGATGTTAGAGAAATTAGTATTAAATAGAGTAGGAATTACCTTTTTTTTGATGGTTAGACAAATATTTATGAAGAAAAATAAATGAAAACGGTATTCACATCATCTAATGGACAACCATATATATAAAAAGCTTCTGATATAAGTAGCAGTAGTGAGAGAGTAACAAATATTGAAGTTAGATCAAAAGTAAAGAAAATGATATCACAATTAGATGAACTCAAAATACCTTTTTTAGCTATTGTAACAGATAATGTGCCTGCTTATAATGCAGCAAGGTAAATAAATTGATAAATTACTATTTATTTTAATAATTATTATTTTAATAATTTAATTAACCATGTTATTCATATATTTTATTAATAGAAAAAAACTTCAAGTTCAATATTGAAATATGGTTTTTTTACCTTGCTATGCTTACCAAATTAATTTGTACATTAGTGAAATTTTTAAAGTTTTGTCTGAACTTAAAACTACATTACAACAGGCTTTAAAACTTGCAGTTTATTTTAAAAATGCAAATAATAAATATTTTGTTAGAAAACTCTGAGATATTCAAACAGAAATATATGGAAAATATATTCAACTTGTGGTTTCCAGTGATACAAGATGGAATCGTTACTTTAATTGCTGTAAAAGTATAATCGCTACCAAAAATGCTTTACAGGTAAAATTATTTTCTTATTTAATTTTGTAATTACACTACTATAATTGATTTAATTTACTTTTATATTACTAGGATTCACCTGTTAACTACGTTAACAGTTAATGTTTAAATATATTAGGCCAAAGAAATAAAATTATTCGTTTCTCATGAAAAAAATTGCTAAATTTGACCCGGCTGTCCAGAAAAAAAATTTATTTTTCAAAAAAATTTAGCCGATTCCCTAGATGATGATTGGTTGATTTAATAAATTTTTTTGCCCAGGTCACCGGGTTGAAAAAAAATTATTTTTTTATGATTATGATTGGTCAAAACCAAAATCACATGACTAAATAAAATAAATTTTTTTATCTTTTTGTAACATTTACATGACCCGCCCGGTCATGAAAAACGAACAATTTTATTTACTTGGCCTTATTAAATTATAATAAAAAATTTTTATTGAAAAATTTCAGATAAACAACATTATAAGTATAATTGATTAAATTTGCATTCTCCTAATTGTTTAATAATAAGAATTTTTTAATTTTTTCTTGATGTTATTCTTGAACATGCAACATATAAATGGTCCTTTTTTCTTTATAATTCTAAAAAAGATGCATAAATTAAAGTAAGTACTGCATTTATAGAAATCAAACAATTTTTTTTAAAATAAAAATTGGCCTCAGAACACTTGGGTCACCAAGATTTTCAACCTTAAGAATCAAAAAATGCAATAAGTGGATTGAGCTCATCTGGCGGGGTCTACCTCATT
>QZLH01001143.1:0-13673 GCA_003833135.1 Oehlia diaphana
GATAGTAATGTCAATTGTTGGCTGGGACAAGTACAATTCTTTTTTTCTCACAAGGTTGATTTACCGAATGGAGAATTAGAACATAATTTAGCATTTATTCGATGGTATAGACCTACAAATTTTCGATACCATTTCAGCTTTGCCGATAACAAAATTTGTAATGTCGAACTCTGGGATCCTGAGTTTTATCCCTAATATCGAGACTGCATAATTCTGGTACATAATATTCTGAGTAGATTTGTACCTGTAAAGTATAAAATTTCGGATCAGAAAAATGCGAAAGAATATATGGCTGTAAATCCAGTTAATAGAAAATACAATATTCGTTAATAAATAAAAATAAAACTTGCATTTATTAGTTGATTATTGCTTTTTGTTAAATTTTACATAAAACGATCAGTTTTGGTAAAGAACATCAGAAAATGACAGTTTCGGTAAAGAACTTTGGAAATGACATTCAGAAAGTCATGTGCCGAAATTTAGTCAAAACTTAGAACAGATCGATTTTTGGCCAAAATTTATTCTGAAACTTAGCCGAAAGTCACATGACTGAAAGTTTTGATTTCAACTAGTGTGTAGCCCATGATATATGGTAGGTACCATCAGATTGGAATAATATTCATGTGAAATGCCGCATGTTAAGAATAAATATCAATTCGAAAAAAATGCTGGCATATTAATCCTTTATTGATCAAGAGAAGGCAAATGTATAAATATGTTTTTTTATTAAGCAGAACCACATAATAACTAATTTCTTGAATTCCAGTTGCTCAAATAAACCATATTTCTAAGATTGCTTCTGATGGTATATTCTTAATCAAGGATTTGAAAAGAATTTGCTGAACATCTTATTCTTATTTCCTGATTTCATTGCTTATTTCTTTATTATCAATCTCCACCTATAAGGTAATTGTTAGTTTAAGATTATTAATTTATTATAACCAACACTAATAAAACTAAAACTTTAATACTTACATCTATTAAGTTTTGCCATTCTGTAATTTGATTAATATCATAACATACAGACTGATTTATTTGTGATCTTTATTTTTCAAGCATTATAGGCGTTAAAAAGACCTTCATGAAATTATCTAAAAAACTAAAAAATTTTGTATTTAGCATTGACATACCAATTGTAGGTATGGTATTTCATTCAAGTTCAAAATATTCAAAGTGTTCTTTATTTCTAACATGATCTTTGATACTAAGTAGTAAATCATATAATGAAGTGGCTTGATCAACTTTATTATGTATATGTCTGTTGATTGACTCAATTCTCTATATGCTTTGTGCTCTAGTAGTAAATCTTTTATGAATCTAAGGTATTGCTCAAGACTCTTTATTAATGTAAAATGTATCAGACAAATACTTTGCTGCTGCTGGATATTAATCAATTAATTGATTTTATCAAAGTTCAAATAGGTCTTCACAAAGAGAATTCCTGCATATATAGAATTTATGGCAAAATTCTTCAAACTTATTTTCTAATTTTTCCTTGAGTTTTTTTTTGAAGATTCAAATCAATATGAAAAATGCACAATAGATGCTTGGTATTCACATAAATTTCTTTAATTAATTAAATCATAGAAGGATCTGAATCAGTAAAAATAACTCCAGAAAAAATACCTGTTTTAGTAAGAATAGCATCAAATAACCATCAGTATGTATTTAGTGTTTCATCATTAATTATAGCAGTTGCAATAATTTGTGACTTGTAGTTATTATCAACTAGACAACTACAGCTATGATGCAAAGCATCATTTGAAATCTGTTTGTATTGTAGGTGGTATCAATAAAAGTAACATCATTGTATTTGTTATATAGTTCTTTTTATGTAGGTGACATCCATAAGAGAGATTTTAGTTTTCCTGAAATAGAATCTAGTAGTTTTACAACTATAGTGAATTGAAATCCTTCCATTGCATTAATAGTTCAAGCATCTAAAAAGCATCTGTATCTCTAGGGTTATTTTTTTGACGAAATTAATAGACCGTGTTATATAAATTCTTTTTATATATAAGTTAATCTGAATAGTTATGCTCAAATAAAGGATAAATAGATGCTGAGTCTATTCGACCTTGAATTACATACTTTTCAATATTCACCAATATTTCAGGCATTAATTTTTGAAATCGTGGTACTATTTCATGAACTATTAAAGTAAGTGAGTGATTATGTTTATCATTATTAAGAGAATTGATTTTTATAACACCACTTGTTTTTGGATAGGTAATATTAAGTTTTCAAGGGCATGATGTTTTTGAAGAGCTGGCATTGCGTCTTTTAGTTGGATCAGAAGTTATTTGAGAAGTATTTGAACCTGATTTGATACATTTATAGGCTACCCTTTGTATCACGCATTCAATCTTCTTACTTGATTTGATTTTATAGCTAAAACTTTCTTTTAAAGCAAATCTATTAATCCAACTCTTAAATTCGTCCCAGCTGTTGAAGGTTAATTCAGCAATCAATTCCAAAGAATCTGTAAGTTCAACCAATTCATTTTTATTATCACTTGTTTTATATTAACAAATATTAGAAACAAAATAATTAGATTGCTTATTAAAAGATGAAATTAATGATAGAAGAAAAAAAAATTTATTACTTGATTAGATTGATTTTCATTACAATTAAATAGGTTTTCATTTAGATTTTCATGAGAGACATCATATTCTAGGATGACATCATAAGAAAAATTTTCACATGTATCATAAGGTAAATAGGTATTATAAGATAGATTTTCAAGGTGTCATAGGGTAAACTGACATCATAAAATAGATTTTTATAGTAGGTATTATTATTATAAGTGGGTGGTAGACTTTCGTGAGTGTTGTCATAAAGAAAATTTTTATAGGCGTCATAAAATAGGGTATTATTGTTAGAAATGATGTTATTATAGTCATGGGTGTTATCATAAGAAATACTTTCTTGATTATCATGGTTGTTATCATAAGGATGAGTATTATTGTTATTATTAAACATCTTATATTCTTATAATGAAAAGAAAAGAAAAGAACAAAGTGATTGATACAGCCACAAAAATATAACGCAAAAATAAATAGTACGTGACTTGTAACAATACAGGTTTAAACCCTTGTGTAAATTTTAAAAATTTATTATATCACATGATTAATCATATAGGTTTCAAACACCCGTGTATAATTTGAAATTCTCTAATATTTATTTTAGATATTTGAATATATTTATTACTTTTTTTTTTTAGCAAAATAAAGTAATTATGTTAACTATATCTAATTTTAATTTTATATATAATATATATTAATAAAATAACTTTATAAATTATTAAATTATACTTTAGTTTTTTAATATAAATTTAATTTAAAATCTATTTGTATAATGTATAATGTACAATTCAAATTTATTTTTATATTGCCTAATACTTATTTGCTAATATTGTTAAAATAAAATACTAATTATTATAATTTTTTATTAGGTCTATTAAGTATAATTTATATCTTATTAGGAAAAAAAGCAGCAAATTATCCAAATAAATCGCGTAGATTGTGCCAACAGCATGTGTAACTTGAATTCAAGAAATTTGACTGGAAATTTAGATGTAGAAAGGTAATCACTGTTTTTTAGGGTATCACTTTTTTTACACTTCATTATGTCCAATATTATAGTGCAGCCTGCAGACTTTTATCCTATTATCAAGGTTTTTTCTTGAAATTTATTTATTAGTTTAAATACATATTGGATATATTGAATAAAAATTTTTTTTTTTAAACGGAAAAAACTTATTCTTTATAAGTTCGGATGTGCAGCTGGTAAAAGTTTAAATTCGATCAAGAATCTTACAATGGCCTCAGAGAAACTCTTATCTGAACAAGTTGCAAAACAGACTTTACCTTCTCAAGCTTCCCAAAATTCATTAGCAAAAGCTTCTACTATACCTTCTGAATTGATCCTTCAGATTTTCAAATATGTTACCTCTACTGCCGACCTAAAATCTTGTATTCTTGTTTGTAAATCATGGTGTCGCTGTGGGGTTGAACTCTTGTGGCATAAACCAGTATTTACTGGATATGGTTCTCTCATTAAACTACTAGTTACTTTATCACGAAGTACACAAACTTTTCCGTATGCTCTCCTTATCCGTCGCTTAAACTTCTCCTTTTTGGGGGAGCATGTAAGCGACGAAATATTAAAACGTTTAAGTTCTTGCGAAAGATTAGAGAGACTAACTCTTGGAGGATGTAGAAGACTTACAGATAATGGACTCCTAAAATTATTAGATAAAGCAGATGGGTTAGTTGCACTAGATGTATCAGACATTGAAAATTTGACGGACGCAGTTGTAGAATTAGTAGGTGAACGATGTCGAAGATTGCAAGGATTAAATGTGAGCTTATGTAAAAAAGTTTCAGATAAAGGTATCTTGGCTGTCGCGTCAAAATGTAGGAGTCTGAGAAGGGTATGTATTGTAATTTAAAAGATAAAAATTGTGCCGATATTACACAACAAAGGTTTATAATAGCATTAATTTTTTTCTTACGTGTGGTTTTTTTATTCGTATTATTATCCAATCATTAATATAGATAAAACTTAGCAGTTGTGACATTATTACTGACGAATCCGTGGTTATTTTGGCTAAGAATTGTCCGCACCTTCTTGAGCTTGATCTCACCAATTGTAATCAAATAACAAATGATGCAATCCAACCCGTTTTCGAAAACTGTACACAATTACGCGAGCTTCGACTTGCTTGTTGCACCAAACTTACTGACGAATCTTTTACAGAAACTATGCCAGCCTTGTACGAACAATTACGTATTTTAGATCTTACATCCTGTGCACTCATCACTGATCAAACTTTACTAAAAATTGCACATAGTGCACCCAAGTTGCGTAATCTTGTTCTAGCAAAATGTGGCAATATCACAGACGAGGGAGTTTATCATATAACTCGTTTGGGGAAGCACTTACATTATCTTCACTTAGGTCATTGCTCGCGTATCACAGATCATTCCATAACTCATCTGGCTCGTCATTGTACACGGTTACGATATCTTGATTTGGCCTGCTGTACTCAACTCACAGACGCGTCAGTATTTGAACTATCACATCTTCCTAAATTGCGTCGTATTGGATTGGTAAAATGTGCTCTTATAACAGATCAAGCAATCTATGCCTTGATTGAAAACCGGGTCGTACAGCATACGTTAGAACGTGTGCATCTGTCTTACTGTGTAAATCTTACCGTTCCTGCAGTTTTAGAATTAGTAAATTCATGTTTTCGTTTAACACATTTATCTCTTACTGGTGTTCCGGCTTTTTTACGTCCAGAAGTTCAACAATTTTGCAGACAAGCTCCCAAAGAATTCACGCCACATCAAAGACAAGTGTTCTGTGTTTTTAGTGGGAAAGGGGTTAAAGACTTAAAACAATATTTGAATAGTACGGTTATAGCACAACAAAGAAATCGAATTGCTAATGGAGTTGGTAACATAAATGATCAGGTCGTCGGTCCAGTTGCAGCTGTTAGTGCTGACATTGATGAATCCGTAGTTTCTGAAGCAGAAGGAGTGGGTGGAGATATATCTGAGGGTGGAGAGGGTGAGAACGAAAATAGGCACAACCAGAATGATAATAGAAATAGGAATCGTGTCTCGGATCGTAATCCTGAGGGTGAAGATGGAGATGTTGGAAATGCACTCTTGGACTTTTGATTGTGAAAAAAATAAACATTAATATTAGAAGTGCCTTACGATAAATGTGATATGGCAATAATCGCCTTGCTTTAAAGCATATTCATATATTCAAATTTCTTCTATCCGTTGATCTGTGGCATTTAGTTGTTTTTTATATTATTATTATGAATAATTGGTAAACATTGTGCAATGAAAATATAAATACGAATGAATAGACATAATTGGGTACAGCTTTGTCACAAAAACACTGTATTTACGGGTTTCTTTTATATTGTAATGCATATTCATATTCATGACAGTCTCATTAGAAATGTTATATAAATGTTAACATCACTTTAAATATTATAAATATTACTAATTCGAAAACAAATTTTTTCAACAATAACATATAATATATTATAGCTTAGAGAACTTTGGTTTTCTTCTCCCCATAGTAGCATCAACAGCTTCCATCAAATCCTTTAGTACATAGGGAATAAAAAATTTAGATTGAATAAATAATCATAAAGAGAACTTTTTATATTTACTTACACTACTATTTAGCATTGCTCCATTCCAAGCTGCAGTGTAGGCAAGACCTTCAGCGACAGAATGATCGCGTGAAAAATTTAAAAGATGCCTAAATAAATAATATAAGTAGAATGAACCTTCGATGTTCAAAAATATAATCATGCTAAATATTACTTTGCTAAATATTACTTTGTACTTAATATGGCTATTGGAGACTTGCTAGCAATAATATTCGCCGTTTTTAATGCTTCCGCTATTTTCAAAATTATTATAAGTAAAGTATAAATATAAATAGTAAAATAGTATATATATAATATGCTCATATGCTTACTTAAAGCTTCTTCTTTAGTACTAAGAACTTTATTCACAAGACCAATATTAAGCGCCTCGGTTGATGAAAAACTTACAACAAAATAAACAAAATAAATACATATGTTAGTGTGTACGAAATAGAAAACAATGCAAATAGTTCATCACATACCTTCGCCCTGTTAAACATAATTCTCTAATAAGACTGTTGTTACCAACAATTTTAGGTAAACGTTGCAATGTGCCTATTATTTAAAGATAAGACGATTAATTCATTAGGAAGAACATAATATTTGAAAGGATCCATCTTACCAACATCAGCTGCAAGACCGAGATCGACTTCCTAGTCAAGAAAATTATAATGAAAAATAAATATATACATTCTAATATGTATATGTTAATGAAATTAGCTAACCTTGACACTAAAAAAGGCATCTTTTGAGCAATATCGAATATCACAAGCCGTAATCAAATCAACTCCAGCTCCAATGCATCCATTATGAATAGCAGCAATCACTGGTTTGTCACATTGTTCAACTGATGAAATTGAATCTTGAGTTACCTTTATCATTTTATCATTATAAAATATTATATAGCTTATGAGCAACAGTCAACAGTGTAAGTTAATAATTATATAGGATAAAATCACCATACAAGCAATTCCTTTCGTGTGTTTAAAGCACGACGTGCAAAATCTTTTTCTTCAGCATTATTATTTATCCCTTGTAAATTACTTACTAAAAGGTTTATAATACATATTAGTTCACAATAAAAACATAATATGAAATAATTAAAATAACAAACAGTCTATCCCAGCGTTGAATAATTTGCCAGCTCCTGATATTACGACAGCTCTAACGTCTGAATCTAATGCTATTTGTTTGAAACAAGCGTGCAACTCTTGCCAAGAACTAAATTTTAAATATATACTTTATTGTTAAAAATTTTTAGTTTAGAAACCAAAATTTAAAGAAACTAGACGGACATTCGATCAAAAGCGTTTAGTTTAGTGGGTCGATTGAGCTCCACATGAAGCACAAATTGAGACGGAAAATTTATTTTTAAATTTTTGAAAGTAGAGTAATCCTGCATTTTTTTTTTCTTTCATGCAAAATTCGCAGTTTATAAAATGATCATCTTTCTAGATCATGTGAATTTTATCTATGAACGTATTTCATTAAACGTGATTCATTTAATTTTAATATTGCTAAAATAATGGGAAAAGATACAATAAAATGATGATAAGCTTTAACATATGCATTGCATAAAACAGATTTTTAAGATAAAAGAATATAAATATATATTTGTAAGAAACTAAAACCTTCCATTCAATAATCAAATGAATATATATTAGTCTACTCCCACGGCACTTTGTTTGGATTCCATGCTTCGTTATTTGATTGTGGTGGTGGTGGTACATTACCCCAACTGTCTGAACTGGGGGTCGCCTCATCTCGGCGACGTGGGTTCCTTTGGTTTTTTGTCAATTTAGATCTGAGCCGAGAAGGGCTTGCATTACAACTATAATTAATAAAATCCATCATACCTGATATTATCGTCATTATTCCCTTTGTAGGGATTCTGCTGAGAACGGTTGTCATTAGGTGGGCCACTGTAGCCACTAGCTCCGTATGATGGCGCTCGTTGTGACGATTGTGTATTATAACCGTACGTTTGTTGTGGAGTCGTACCATATTGATTATTTGTCCTTGGAAGATTGACATTGACTACAGATTGTGTGCCACCATATTTAAGATGTGGATATTGTGAAGGTTACATGTTATATTTTAATTGTGTATATTGTGCCATACCTTGTGGTTGTGGTTGTTGAAATGATTGAGGAGATCGGAAAGATTGAGACTGCGGTTGTTGTTGATAAGATTGGTAAGGACGTTGCTGTGATGCATTATACGTATCTTGGACCTGTGGAAATGAGCAGCAGCCGATAAGTTAAGTTATTTTTGAAGAGTTACGTAAAAAGTGATATTGACATTCGATACCATTGAAGAATTCATAGGTTGCTGATTTTGTGGTGGGCTTGTTTCCCATGTAGGTTTTGAAGGATCCCAACTCGGTGCAGGATCATCCGAATTTTTTGCGTTATCCCAACTATTATTGCCTGCGGTCCGATTATTATTATCCCATTGAGCTTTACCAGCGTCCCATGAAGACTTTTGGTTACTACTATTATCCCAATTTTCGTGTCTATTGTCTTGTGTATTTCTAGCATAATTAGAAGTCGTCGAATTTTTTTCTCCGTCGTCGTCATCATCGAAATTTCTTAATTTTAATAAAACAATGCGTAAGTAAATGTTCTTAAGTAAATTAAAAAAAAAAAAAGTAACGTGAAAAAATAATCACAAATTATTATCAGGGGGCATATATGATTGCAAAAAATGTGGAATTTCTTGTTTGCATTCCACCAGAATCTTAACTAGTTCGGTAGCAATCTCTGAATTTTTCTCGTTATAAAAGGTAGTAGCCAACCCTTTATTGCCAACACGTGCCGTTCTTTAAAGATTTGAAATAATAATTAATAAAATATCAAAACAAATGCATAATAAAATGACAAAATTATTGATTAATTATTTACCTTCCAATACGATGAACATACTCATCTATTTCATTACAAAGGTCATAATTAATAACATGCATCACGTTTTTGATATCGAGTCCTCGAGCTGCAACAGCTGTAGCAATTAAGATAGGAGATGTTCCAGTTCTATTACAAGTGAGGATATAAGAATCGATATTGTCATTTGCATTATTTATAAAGTAATTAAATATAACTTACTTAAACGCTAATAATGCATCTTCCCTTTCGCGTTGATTACGATCTCCGTGAATACTTGTTGTTGGAAAATTTTGATTATACAAGTAATCGTCAAGCGAATCAGCTCCACGTTTTGTTTCAACGAATATGAGGGTACGAGATGGTGGTTGCTTTAATAATAACTCGACAAGAGAATTACGTTTATTTCGATCTTCAACAAACATAATCTATACAATTTATCAATTTACTAATTATATTAATGAAATTAGCACTATTGTCATAATAACTGAGTAGCAGATCTACCTTTTGAGTGATATCACTTGTGGTACCACCCACTCGACCAACTTTTAAGAACAAATGGTTTTCCGCTAAAAAATCTGTAGCAAGGGTACGGATCTGCTTTGGAAATGTGGCAGAAAACATGAGCGTTTGCCTGGACCCGTCCTCACATAAATCTAAAAATTTTATAAATAAATTAAACATATTAAATATAAAACTCATCTTTAACTGACTAACCTGATTTTTGTACGATTTTTCTGATATCGCCTTCAAACCCCATATCTAACATGCGATCAGCCTCGTCAAGTATGAGATATCTTTATATCAAAAGTAATAATAAAATTGATAAATGGAGTAGACATCAAATACATCCAAAAACCTTAAATACTCACTTGACTCTACGAAGGCTAACAATCCCTCTTTCAAGAAAATCATTTAATCGGCCTGGAGTTGCTGTTAAAACATCACAACCTTTGGCCAATTCGATTTTTTGGGGAGCTACCTCCGCACCACCATATACGACACTTAAATCATTAACAGTTAAACAATTAATCGTCTTATATTTAATAGACTCAACAATAAAACGAGAGAATCAAACCAACCAAGGTCTCAACATGCTTCTATAAGTAAATCGACGACACTCATCGAATATCTGAGTAGCCAATTCTCTCGTAGGAGCGATAATCAAAACTAATGGTTCAGCTTTGAACCTACGTGCTCCCGATTGGGGACGGGGAGCAGCAAGTTTTTTGGCTTTTCCGAACAATTTAGATAACGTTGGAATAAGAAAGGCTGCAGTCTTACCAGAACCTATTAAATAAAGGGTTAATAATAATGACAGGCTTATTGAAAATAACATAAGAACATACCGGTCTGAGCGCACGCCATTAAATCGTTCCCATCAGTAATGATAGGTATTGAATATTTCTTTGAAGGAATAATAACATTTATTAATCGCACGTTAAATTTCATATATACCTATAACGCGACATTATTAACAATACCTGAACCGGTGTAGGGATAGTATATTTAGCCAGCCTAATATTTTCCTTCATCACTGGATGAAGTTCTGCTTCATCAAACTATAATAATGTGAATGTTAAAAAGTATCGGGAAAAAAGTGCGTTTTGGTACATATAATATAACTAACGTATTTACTAAACTCACCGCTTCTACTGGGCTTATTCTATTTTCGGGCGTGACAGAGACTTTAATTTCTTGATATTTGTCAAAGTTGATACCTGTATGTACATGATTCACTTCTCCAAAAAGTTCTATCTCTAACTCTGGATCTGGTGGAGCGATATCATCATCATAAGTGTCCTTCCACTCATAACGACGGCTCTGAGCCGCCCATTGCCGATTTGGATCAACGTGGTGTTGTTTCTGTTGTTTCTCTCGTGGACCCCAATCTTCCCATTTTCCAACGTTCCTAACTTGATTATCATTACCATCCATCCTTATCTGAAGCTTTCCAGAATTTCTTTAGAAAACTATTATTAGATTCAAAATTCGTATAAATTCTATAAATTCCTGAAGTCAAGTGATTTGACGCGCATTGTTATAATAGGAAATATTGACGAAACTCCTGAACAATGACCATTCTTTATATAGAATAAAAAACACCGTTTTTGTGTCTATATTTGATTCTACCGGCGTAGTCGGCGCAGTAAACTGATTACCAATAAAGTTTCAATTTATTTTTTTTGGAAAGTAACTTTTATAAATTCAATAAAAAATTTAATCCAATCAATTACTTTAAAGTAAATTTGATATTAAAAAGGTTATATTTATGGATATTGCTAAATCTCATCCATCACAGGTGATTCTTACTGCATCAGCATTAGCAAATATCAACAAGCAAAGTTTTATTGATATTTTTAATTCTACCTAAAATTCTATCCTAATTCTGATATTACCAGCAATTCTACCAATGTAATTCAAATTTACAACCTTTCTAAAATAATTAACTATTCCTCTATACAAATTATAACTTCTATTATAACTGCTAAAATTTTAAGTAATAAATATAATTATCACCTGGCTACTAATTGGTATTTAGGATTTTTTTTGCCAGTTATAAACTGGCGGACTAATTAGTATATCCAGGATGATAAAAAAGTTATTTACTGATCTAGTTTAATATATAAATGGGTCATCATCCTTTGGATAATAACCCATTTATATACTACTAGATTAGTAAATAACTAATACTTATTATACAGACAAATAGGATCATGTTGTTTTTAACATACTGATATTTTTAGATAAATTATTATTGCGTAAATATCTTTGATATTTTTGACGCATTATGTCATATAGATTATTATCATACATTTACTATGCTTTCCATATAAAACATGATCTTAGACATTTGCATAATAATACAGTTATTAGGTAGGGGGGTTAAAATATTATCTGAATTGCTTCGCAGTTTGGTAATATTTCAACTCTCTACCCAATAACTATTATATATATTATATAAATAATTTCTTTTTTTATTATTATTTTCAAATTAGTGTAATCTATATATATCCCCTATTTAAGGTAATTGGTATTTATAAATCTAAAAAATCCAGAATTTTCTAGAAATTTTATATAGAAATTTTAATTATTTAAATAGATTTCTTTGAAACTTTATGTAATACTACTATACTTTTAAGAAAAACTACTTAAATAACTGAAAATTTCTAATATTTCCTCTGGTAATTACTAATAATTGAAAAAATCTGAATTATCAGATTTGTGAATATCAATTTTTTTAAAGAAATAACTCATAAAAGGTCACATTAATTTAAAAATGACAATAAATTAAAAATTATTGATAATAACTTTATTTAATACTTATAATATAGTAGTAATAAATAAAAAAAAATAAATTTGTATCTTTATTTTTTATATTATAATAAACTTAAACTTATATATTTAATTATAACCAAATTTTTAACTTATAATATATCAATAATATTATTTAATAATAAAGTTTACATTTTAAAATTTAGATTTTATTTTAATTTTCTTTTTTTTAATTTATATTATTACTTTAATTTATGTAAAAAGTAGAAAAATCAACTATTAGTATAGAATTTAAAGACATAGTAAATTAAGTATTAATTTTTAAAATATAATATAAAAACTAAAAATATTAGTATTTGACCAACTTTTTACCAGAAGTCTGGTAAAATTTTTAATCATTAGAAATAACTTTTCTATAAACTAAAAAGAAAAAATACCATATATTATGGGTTATAGTATTCCCCTATGCATAATATCCTTTTAAAAAATTTCATAGAATTGTATAGTATTCTGAGAAGTGTTTACATTTATCTTGTGATTCAGTAATCAAATTTGAGCGATCTTTTTTTATTTGATAGCTCTTATTAAGCTTTTCAAAATAAAAAAAATTGCTCAAATTGGACTGGTAAATCATGTAATATTTGTAAAAAATAGAATGTTTAAGTTTATTTAGTATTCAGAGATACAAGTTAAACTTCTGATTTTTGCAAATACCTAGGGTACTATGACTTGTGATATATAGTACCTTTTTTTTTTATATTGCAATTAATAAATTTTTCCTTTTAGTCATAGAAAAATTATTTCTAATAATTAAAAATTTGGGAATTACTAACTGTCACTTAAGTGATTATCGTCTGGATTTTTTTTTCAAATATGTCACATGATGTATAATATATAAATATAACTATTATCCATTTATAATTATTATTTTACTTAGTTAATTCAATGGTTAGAATGCTCAATAATTTTTTTTTTATTTTAAAAGTGCAATTTCAATTTCTACACTAGACCTTTAATTTTTTTTGTTAACAATATAATACCATGTGTAAAAATGCGTTAATATATTATGATACTAATAATTATATAATATATCATGATATTACATATTAGTGTATTATACAGTATTATATGAGCTAATTTCGCTCATCTTCAATTTTATCACATGTGATTATTGTAAAACTGCTATAGTATTACGCATATTGAATTTACTACATCTAAGGTTGCTTGCCGAAACCTTCTTAATAACTGCCGAAACCTATACGGAAAATGCCGAAACTATATTAAATCATATTAAAAATCCTGCCGAAACTTTGCCGAAATGCCGAAACCCCCAT
>QZLH01001143.1:23778-41107 GCA_003833135.1 Oehlia diaphana
ATCCAAAACCAATTTTGAACATAGTTTTGGACATAGTTTTGGACAGTTTAACACTGCTCAAGAGTTCTAATATTTATTAACTAAAACTAAAAATAAAAATAAAAATGTAATGTTAAAATGTTAAAAAAGTAAATATTCAATAAATTAAATGATAAAAAATTAATGTAAAATCAAATAATATTAAAATTTTATATTTAAAGTAATTTAATAATTGAACTAAAATTAAAATTAGTCAAAATTAGTTATAATTCTGGCCAAAATTAAATTTTTTGTCATATGATCTGTCCAAAACCTGTCCAATAAAAAAAAGGTTTTGGTTTTGAACAAGTTTTGGACAGGTTTTGGACAAATATCCAAAATGTCCAATTGTCCAATTGCCCAACACTGGTCCTTGGTCTTCTTTGAACAATATGTCTTTGACAGTTCCTATTGACCCATTGACCAGTCCAGTTTCTGTTCACAGGTTTGCCATTAACATGACACGCGATCCTTTTGCCAGCAATAACTGTGCTTCAAGGCCATGTGCTGTGTCAGAGTCGGCTTTCTTTGCCTCGTTGCCTCTGGTATGTATAGCTTGAATTTTAGCAACAGGAACATTCAAAGATCTAAGTTGATCTATGTTTACTGCATTAACATCATCCCATTTCGTTAGGAGGAATATAGCGTCAAAGAATCTATTACGTTCTGTTCTACTCAAATTATCTTTAAATCGTGTGATAAGAGTTCTCCAATCATCTATAGTTGATTCTCCATTGCGCATTCTCAAAAGAATGTTTCTGAAGTCCTGTTGTTCTTTTGAATTCCCGACTGGCGCTGAACAACATTAAGTTTATATACCTCTTTAAATTATTTATATGCCGCAAAACCACTATCAAATAATGCATCTCGCTTAGTACTGGCATACATTGGGAGATCACGTACAGGTGGGAACTGGCCAAAGTCTCCCAGCATAATAACTGATCTGCCGCCAAATAGTTTATTATTATGCTCTGGGAAGCCACATGTCAATTAAAGCAAGCATTCGGTGACCAACCATGCTTTTCTCATCGATTATTACATATCTCACTTCTTTTAATCTATTCTGTAGTTGCTTTAATCGTTCACCCTGTATATCAAGATGGTTTGCATCATTAATTATTGGTATTGATAACTTCGAATGTATCATTTCCGTGTTGATGTTAAATGCTGCAACTCCTGTTAGCGCAAGCACGACTATAGGTGATTTAAATCCTGTTTCCACCATTTCTTGAAGCCTACCTCGGATTGCTTCGATTAGGTAGGTCTTTCTGGTCCCTGCAGTTCCCATTACAATTATCCTTAAAGGTTCGACTTGATGCCCTATGAGCACATCATGGTAATAGGACTCTATTTGATTGAAAACTTTCTTTTGATTATCATTTAGTGTCCGATAATCCACGGTTAAGTTTTCTTCTTCGGTACTAATCCTAGAATCAATACTTATAAATGTATCAATATCCCTGAGGTCAGTATCATTATAATGTTGCCTTGGATTGTTAATCCAATCATGGTTCCAGTCTATGTTCCAAGATCAGAAGAACAATCAAAACTTGGGTTCAGGCCCATTTCTGCAAGAAATATCCAGTCAAACCGAAATTCATCCTCTTCATCATCTTCGATTAATTGTTCTTCCTCTTCAACAATGATTTCATTTTCTGCATTATCTATAGGTTGTTCAAGTAGATCAATTGGGTCAGTATTGATCTCTTCAAGATGGTTGTTATACAAAGTCGACCATGCAATAGTCTTGTTTTCGGTTAATTGTTGAAGGTCTCGATGGCGAACATAAAGAACTTTTATATGACAGAAGTCCTCCCATTGAGGACCTTCACGGAGTGGTACTGGATGTGAAAATATACGGACAATATTTTCCTTTTGACACTCTTTCCATCGATTTTTTACAAGTCTATGAGTTAAATAAAGCTAAAATAGCGAAAACTCTTCAAGTTCAGTAGGCCGATCTTAATATGCTACCAAGGGTGATTTTTCTGTTTGTCCTGAATCAGAAGATTTCTCACTTTCTCCAGTACCGTAAATCCACCTTAGTATCTCATTACTAAGATTTAAAACAACGAACTGGTGACTTGAATGGTAAAGAGGAGTGCCTAGAAGAATATGGTGGGTCTCTTGGGCAGAGATATCCCAGCTGATCGTGGTTCTGCTTTGCTTGTATATTTAGAAATGTATTGCAACGCAGCATGTATACTTAAAATCAGCTTTGAATCCACATTAGCTCGCCAACCCTGTAATTGAAGTCGACTATGCGGATTGATATACGGATCATTTCTTGCTGTTACAAGCTCTGGTTGTCTGTGGCCATCATCTCTTACAAACATTTTTTCAACGATTTCTTTAGGGTATTTAAACCTACAGAATTGCTTTCCTTCTTTGTCAATACGAAGACAATACCCTGGACTGCATCATGTATGTCTTTGTAATTTATTTATCAAGTCAATATAATCCTGCTGGTCATCGCCATTCAGGAACAGGCATATCAAGTCCTGAATTTATTGTGGTGACTAGATTATCGAAGTATTGTACAACTTCATTCATTACGCTTTTGTCTTCTTTCATATGCTTCCATTCTATTGACGGTATACCTCTTCTTTTTCCTATTCCATGCACATGAACACTGCCGTGATGCTGCCACTCAAACCTATACCACCAATCTTCCAATTCCCACTTCTCTTTTAAAATATCATTAAAAAAAATCTCAAATCGCTTATAGAAAAACCAATCCGTGATATGAGGATTATCAATGATGTTTTGTTGATAGTTTTTGGCCAAAGTTTCAGAATTTCCGTTAGATGGCATAAGTTTGTAGAGCTCAGGCCAGTGCAAATCGGCAGTACTGAATGTAAAGAAATCTAATCCTTCTGGTCCTATTTGCTTAATCATATCAGACAACTCGCAACATCTTCCATTCCAGAACTGCTGAGTTCCTCGTAATCCTTCACCATATCGCATAATTTTATTGGCAATATGATTATCACTCGAAGAAATTCTTTCTTGGATGTCTGTAACTGTGATTTGTCCATCAGTTAAATTTTGTTTAACATACACTTTACCCTCCTGTAGTGCATGTCATCGCATTTGAGAGTTCAACGTGAAGTACTGCCATCGAGCATGACGTGCAAACCTCCCATTTTTGTACAGAAGCAGGTGTTTAAAGTATTTGGTAGGCTTGATATCCCAAATACGTTCTGCACGAAGATCTGTGTATCCAGTTGGGTACAAAATTGGAAATGTGCATGCAATATACCCTGGTGTCTGAAATTCATTGATGGGACTGCTATTAATCTGTGGCCAAGCGATAGGATTGTTTTCATTTTGCATACGATCAAGAGTATTTTTGATAGCAACGTCTTCGTGAAGAGTTGAAGGAAGTAATGGAACAAAGGTTCGTGTAATCATGTCATCCTCATTTTCATGATTCAATTCTTCTGCAATCATTTGAGCGTCTCGAAGCTGATCATTAATGCATGAATTACTTTATTATGACGAACTCTAAAATCTCTAAATGCTTCCGAATTACTCGTAGAATGATGACGTATGACAAGCATGTCCAATGATGATGGATATCGAGGAAGCTTTGTGGTAAGTTCTTGGACATTTTGAGTAAAGTTGATTACGTTTCCATGATATCCATGTTGACCTCCACGAAGTTTATAAACTAACATCATAGGAAAAACCCTCACAATCCGTCAACATTTCTTCAATTTCAGTTAGATTTTGTATTTTGTCAGGCACTTCACCTGAGTCCATATTGTTCCCTTTTGAGAACCTTTTTGGTGAGGTTTGCTCAGCATGGCAACGTCAGCTAAAGCTCTAAATGGTCCAGATTGGTTCAGATTGGAGAGTAACCTGGGATCGAACCGAAAAATTAATTCATTTCAGTCCAGTCCAGTTTATATTAAAAGGAGAATCTGGGACCAGACCAGACCGGACCAGTTATTTTGGTCTGGTCTAGTCCTATAATAAAAAAATGTTGCACATTTTTTTTATAATAATATATTAAAAAAAAATGTTTTCGCAACATTTTTTCATTAAATTAATTAAAAAAACATTGCAAAAACGTTTTTTTAATTAAAATTACAGCCAATTTTTCAGCTGCATGATGCTAAGGAAATCGGGTTTCACATTTCACGTGATGATCAACATTGATAGCCAATAAAATTTGAAATTTCATAAATTAGATAATCTAGTTTCATGCTTTGCAATTTTTTGACACGAAAAAATGGTAAAAGAAAGAAAGAAAAGTATAAAATTGGAACGTGTTTAGGATGTCAAAAATGTTTATATTGCAGAATAAACTTAGAAAAGGATATATGTAAATGTAAAAAAGCAGTTAAACCAACTAGAACAAATAGAACAGTTCAAGTTAAAACTGCATATCTAAGAATGTTTAACCCTACTTCTTCTAATCATAAACAATTTAACTTTATCAAAAGTAAAAATGAATACTTTCAATATGGATATGATTTTAAAAAAAACATTCAATTATCATTTTGCTCAACATGCAATAGTTCTTATCAACGTTTGTCTTCTAAAAATTCTAACTCTTTTAATAAATCAAATTTAACAGAAGGAACAGAAAATACAGAAGAAAAAGGAACAGAAGGAACAAAAGAAACTGATATTGCAAAAATAATTGATTTTGAAGCTACCTCTTCTGAAATTTCTACAACAATAATTCAAAGTGAATCCAAATATAATAATTCAGAAACTGAAAATGAGAGTGATGCTGAATTAGAATTGGAAGTTAATAACAAACTTGTTATCAAACAAGCAGATGGTACCGTTCTTCCAGCCAAGAACTACTCAGTTACAATCTCTGAGTTGGATGAGTTTTTATTTGTAATTCAAAATAACATCACGGCTCTTCTTAAAGATATGGAAATTAATGCTAATGATTATAATGTTTCTTTCAAATCAGAAAAAGCTCAAGGAGCGAGTACTCTATTAGTAGATGTATGTGATTTTGAAAATTTTAAATAAGAATATATTAAACTTGCTGCTGCAAAGAAGGTTGTGCTCATTCTTATTACCATGAAAAAAAGGAAAAGCTAATTAAACAAAAAAAGAAGGTAACTTTTTATTTGTTATGTAAATTTTTTTATTATATTTAGAAAAAAATTAATTATATCATTTATATGGAATTTTAATTAGGAATCTAATTCAGATAACGAAGAAGCAATTTGTGATGAATCAATTCCAAAGACCAACAACAATAATAAAGTTCCAAAAATATCAGATATTTTCGTACTTGATCAAAGAATTGCAAAAATGTTACAGAGTTACGAAAAGAAACTTGGTGTCCTATGCATGTTCATGATCTTTTAGGCAATGTCTGTTCTCATACTGAAATAAGTAATATGATGTTTTCAACATGGGCTACGGAAATGGTTAGTTATTTAATTTATAATATTGATTATTAAAATTGTTTAATTAACGCGTGATTTTTTAAAATATTTTAGCTTAATGGTCTTGCAACGGTTAAAGAACCACCAACACATCCTTCATTTGCATATACATACCCACCCAAAAATAGATCTCAATCCATTATACCACAATTTTCTAATAATATACAAGATTCAATTAATCCTTTTTTTTCTAATATTTTACAAGCATTAGTCACTCCACATTTTTTCCAACCACCACAATCACAACAATCATTCCAACAACCACCATTACAACCATCATTTCAACAGACATCATCACAACCATCATCTCAACAAACTATACCTTCAATGGCTGAATTTTCGCATCAAATAGATGAGATAGAAAAAACGGAAGATTAAAAACAAAGAATTAAAGTTAAACATTTAAATAAATTGAATGATGCACAATTCGAAGCTTGTGGAGTAATTGCAATTGGGGATATTGAAAAATTGGAGAAGCTGCTCAAAATTATAAATAAATAAAATTTTGAAACTCTTAAATTGTCTTAATAATAAATTGAAATTTTATTTTTATTTTCTATTCTATTTTTTTTGTTATAAAAAAATTTTTTTAGTTCTATTTTAAAAATATCCACTTCCTCTAAAATACCCTCTTGCCATTTGAGATGTAATTTGAGAACAAGCTATAAGTAAAGGATAAATAGGATTATAACTAACTTCCACAAAATATCTATTTCTTTGTAAAAATTGTTTAATTGTAGAAAAAGCAGTTTCTATATATCTAGGATTAAGATCGGGTGAATAAAAAGGCAAAAATTCAACTTTTACTCCAAATGCACTCAAATAATCAAGAAGGTCTTGATCATGGTATATTTTAGCATTATTAAGAACTAAAACGCTATTTGTACTTGGAAAGGGGTTCATTTGTGGCAACTATAAAATAATGTTTGATAATTTAGTTATTAATACAAACAATAAATTTTTTAATAATATATAAAATAGCACTTACTACTTGTGAAATTACAAATTCCTTAAACCTTTGTTTTGTACAACTTCCTTCTATGATATCTACAGCAATTATATCTCATTCTGTTAATGCAGGTAAAAGAGTATATCTTTTGCCTCGAACAAAAACCACTTTTTTTAATGCTCTTAAATTTACTCTTAAATAACCATATAAACACGTTGAAGTATGCTCATCTTTTGATGATTCATCCATAAATACCAATTGATCAATTCTATAACGGCCTATAGATGCAATAAATGCACTTCTCAACAATTCATTTCTTTCAACAGCAGCTTTCTGCAACTAAAGTAATAATAAATTAATAAATTAATTAGTGTTATTATAAAATTATTATAATGTTTCTATAAAATCAAAAAATTACTTTTTTGCGAGTAATACCACAATAAGCTAATGATCTCCATAAAGTTAGAACAGAGACACGTTTTCCTGTTCGTACTTGCATTACTTCTATATATTCATCAAGATAATAATCAACATTTTCACTAACAATTTCGTATAATATCTAATATATAATTGTATAATGAGTATACAGCATATTCTTATACAAACAGTTTAGTTTACTATTTCTATTATACTTACATTCATATCACTTCTATTGAAAACTTTTTTCTTTCCTGGTAGACGTCTCTATGGGTTTACAACACATCCCACTTTGCATATATATTTATTACTTTATTCACTAATGTTTCTCCAATATAAAGTAGTTTTGCAATTTGTTTTCTTGAGTATCCATCATTATATAAGAGTATTATACACCATTTGAGATCCTCAGCTAAAGTTTTGGCTAGGGCTCCGATCGGTATCGGTAAATACTGAACTGAACCGATCGGTTTCGGTATCGGATCGGTTTCAGTTTTGCAATTTACTGAAACCGAACCATTCGGTAAATTATCGATCGGTTTCGGTAACTGCGGTTTCGGTATCAGTTTTGCGATTTACCAAACTGATTTACCGAAGTTAAAAAACATTGCGAAACGTTTTTTAACATGTAAAATTAATAAATAAAAAAATGTTTCACAACATTTTTTTATCAAAATAGTTAAAAAACGTTGCGGAACGTTTTTAACATGTATAAAAAAATGTTTCGCAACGTTTTTTTATTGAAACTGTTAAAAAACGTTTTAAAACGTTTTTTAACATGTAATTTGGCAATAAAAAACGTTTTTCGCAATGTTTTTAATTATTTGAACAAAAAACGTTGCGAAACGTTTTTTATTAATAATTTTATAAAAAAAACGTTTTTCGCAAACGTTTTTAATTGTTTTAATAAAAAACGTTGTGAAAACGTTATTTATCAAGTAATTTAATAATAAAAATGTTTCGCAACATTTTTTAATTATTTTAACAAAAAACGTTGCGAAACCATTTTTTTTTATTAAATTGCTTAATAAAAAACGTTTTCGCAACGTTTTTTTAATTCTTTTAATAGAAAACGTTGCAAAAATATTTTTTATTAATAATTTCACGTTTTCGCACATTTTTTTAATAAATAACGTTGCGAAAATGTTAAAAATCAAACTGATAATGAATCGGTAAATCAGTTCGGTTTTCGGTAATTACTGGTCAGTTTCGATACTGATGATTACTGAAACCGATCGGTTTCGGTAATTAACAATACCGTTACCGATCAATTCGGTTCAGTTTCGGTTTTGGCAAAAACCGTACCGAACTGAACTGATCGGAGCCCTAGTTTTGGCTATAGAAACTTCGCAAAAAGAGAAAAAAGAAAATTAGAAGGAAATCTTCAAAAAAACGCGTAACTTTATTGTTTGAAAACCAGCTCTTACTTAGTAAATACCATACCTGAAAATTTGTAGATGTCTAGTTTAGTATAAAATGTTTATAAAATCGTGAGAAAATTGGAGGAAATCAGACATAACGAAAAAGTTTTATTAGAAGCGTTTAAAAAAAATAGTGGAAATCGAAGAAATCAAATCCGATTATCATATGGTTATATGATTAGGCTGATCGCACTAAATTGAAAATAGCGATAATTTGAAGATTTCTGAAGATTTATTTTTAAAATTCTGCACTGATTTTTAACATTTGCAGATCTGCGCAGATTTTATTAAAAATTTTTCTCTGACATGCATTGATAGGGTAGCAGATTTGTGCAGAAATTTAAGCCCCTAAAAAATTTACTGATGTTAGGTGAAGGTATATTCGTTTCTGGAAGAGTCAGAATTATTTTTTTGGGAATGATTTCTGGCACATTGAATATGGGTATATTTGTGGTCTCATTGGTCGGCAATTCATTTTGAGATATATCAAAAAATTCTTTAATACTACCTAGACCAAATTCTTGAAGCTTGGCTATGATCTTAGAGTGGTCAAGAATATATCACCATTCCCTTTTTCTACTACCTGTTCATGCTTGTTTGCTCTCAATACCAATATCTGAGAATTTCTTCCCAGTATTGTTATTAGAAAATGGCTTTTCGCCATCCTCTCCACATCATTCAAGATACTTCTAATATAATGCTTTTTTACTTAACTCAGCTATACTATCCTTAGTTCGAGATGCAATATTGTCAATTATAAATTAAATGGAATTAGGTAGCTAGTCTCGCATTATATCTGATTTCATTTTAGTTACAAGAATTTCTTGTGGTTCAAAATCTGAGAGATCAAGACTAAAAAAATATCTCATAACTACTCCTGGTGTATCATCATGAACCACCTGATAGTTACAAATAAAAATCTCATAAACCATTGGAAAAAATGACTAAAGGGCAATTCAAGAATTTTAGAGTATCATAACCTTTTTTAAATTCAAATTTATGCTACAGACTAAAGTTTTTAGTGTAACTTTAAACTAACATATAATCTCCTGTACTTTAATTTTGAGATATTTCATAGTATATATAATGCTTGAAATGTATCATATATACATCTTTATTTGTAAATTTAATATAAAGTAGTATATAATTAATTATTATCTATTTTTTTATTTTGACAAATTTAGGATGAAATAGTGCAAATTTTCTCCTGCTTTGACTCTTTACTATTGTTCAATCATAAAGAGAAATAGAGGGACATTTCTGATAATGTATCAAAAAAATTATACCAACGATTGATAATGCATTATGTAACAAAATCTTATGAAATTTAAGTTTGTCTTACAACGATTACATTATCATAAATACGATAATTGAAAAATTTCACAAGATTCTAACAAATCAAAATTTGATAAAAAAAGAAAAGAAGTAAATACTAGATGTTTAAATATAAGTAATATAAAATATATCAGATCATTATAAATGTTTATTTGTTTATTATTACTTATATTACTTAATAAGAAAAAAGAAAAAAAAATGCAGGATATTATATATATATATAATATAAATGATAAATGAATTTCTTCAAAACCCTGAAGCCTATCAGACAGTACTTATAAAAAAGATATAAAAGAAATTATTAGCAATTGAAGCTATCATTCTGACAAGATTTCAGAAACTGATGATGAAAAAGTTCAAAAAGATATTGATCAACATATCAGACCAAAAAATAAGGCTATATTAGACAATAATCACATTATTTACATATATGTTAAAAGTTAAAAATTCAAAAGAGTAGAAAAAATATATAATATATATTATTTACATAATCTTTAAATTACTCCACTATAATTATTTATTATAATAGATTAAGAAAATACTATACTATTAGTTTTGAAATTCAACATGTTAAAGTTCAACAAAAGTATTGGTATGACGATAGTATTTACAAAGATGATTTGAAGCCACCCAAAAATGTATTGCAGAAATTTATTGTAAACTTGTCCAATTTCCATAAAATATATACTACCTAAATAAAATAATGGATTTTCTATTTTTGTTAATTAATCATTCTACTTTGATCTTCTTTACTACCCAGTTGGATTCCTACATATGAATTATAGAAAAATAAATTGGAAGATAAACACCAAGAATATTATTGAATACTCCGGTCTTCTAACCTTATATGTGATTAGTTTTCACCAGAGAGCTCGAATACCGTTGCCTGATTATATGGTTCCCCTCTTAACCGATAATTTACTATAGTATAGTTTTTTGCAGGAGAGGCATGGTTGTCGGGACTGTGGCGAAGTGTGAAACAAAGTATTAATATTTCTTATTTTCTGTTATATCTGCAATACTTTCATAGGCATAAAATAATGGATTTTCTATTTTTGTCAATTAACTCATTCTACTTTGATCTTCTTTACTACCCAGTTGTGAAACAAAGTATTAATATTTTCTTATTTTCTGTTATATCTGCAATACTTTCCTAGGTAATTTCTCATAAAATTGTCTCACTATAGCACCAAATTTTTCTAAACACTTCTCTTCATCAGTTGTTTTCCACCTGCACAGAGGAAGACTTTCTTATATTGTCCGTTTTAGATGAATAATTCATATCTTCAATTTTTAATTGTTGTTTCTAATAAAATGAAAATAGTGATGCACATGTTAAAAAGTAACGGCGAAAAAGCAGTACGTTCACTCACATTGACCAGATTTATTACGATCACTTACCAGCATCGCCAGTGACATCAGGCACTTCTACGATAACGTGTATAAGATTTTTAGGAGGCGCTTGATTTTCAGGCCAGTAAGTAACAATTTTTCGCGTATCCTTCATTAGATAAACATCATCATTCTCATTCACGTAATCCTAAAGTGTCAAGTTTTGAATATTGGAAATATTATCTTCATCAACAGGGTTCTTAAGCTTTAAAAGCTTAAGTCTATCTGGAGCAAGATTATCAATTCCAATTAACGAGAAGCAGGATCTATTGGGCTAATTATATGATAACGTCACTTAATTTCAATCATATTCTGCGGAAGAATATTTGCATAAGCCGCCCTCATATGAAGTGGATTCGATTAAAGCGGTTTATTAGAAATCTAATGTCCATATCTGTGAAATCAGCATAGCATATTCTGAGGTATAGATTTTTAGAAAACGACGCAATGTCACAACTACCCACGGCTTAACCATCCTCTTTACATTGTCCCATCTGAGTGATGAAATCAGTTATGCGATTATCTATTCTATTTCTAAAATCGAAAAAAGAAGTTATCTGATTACTGCGGATTATACCGATGCCGAGATCCCTTTGTCCAGTGATGATTCTACAAACCAGGGCTCATCTTCGTATGAACATTAGGCTCAATAACGGATCGAGTGATTCGGGTTTGTATATTGGGCATCATCGGATTCGCTATTGGATTCTTCATCATCGGAATTAGAACAACTATGTATCAATTCTGGTTCGCTTAATTCACACGCGTCTTTTTGGGGTCTCATTTTTTCTTTCTCTCTCTATCCTCGAAAGCCTTCATGATTTCCTTTATCCAGGGATCATCCTCATCTATCTTAGTATCTGTTTTTTTCGAGACAGGAGAACTGTGTGATAAGTCAGAATTTTTCTTATAATTTCGTGGACCAAGTTCACAAAGTCGGGTCTCCATTATGAATGCTACAATTAAAGGATACATTTCTATAAGATACTGCTCTAATCATTATGGTAGAAGTATCGGCGATATTGGTAATGGATATTGGCAAAAAAGGAAGAAGTCCTATAATGGAAGAATCGGTATTATTAGTGCAGATAATTTTTCACAACATCCTTGAAACAGAAACGAAGTTGGTCTTATAAACGAGCCCTCGCGTTACAACTGCATTGATCGGTGTTGAAACCCGAGCCTTAACGGGTTGGACAATAGGCCGAAGCTCAGGTGTCGCCCGCTGCAGTGCAGATATCAACTGATGCTCTTTTCGCCAAGGACTAAGCTATCCCAAGTAAAACAGCTGGAGATCGAAGATTGAAGCATCCATTCTTCAAGCTATTTTACCAGTCTCCTGCGTTACAATGCATTGATCGGTGTTGAAACCCGAGCCTTAACGGGTTGGACAATAGGCCGAAGCTCAGGTGTCGCCCGCTGCAATGCAGATATCAATTGATGCTCCTTTCGCCCGGAGATGGGAACTACAAGCAATAGCAGATTATATGTACATACGTACAAATGGTTGAGCATTTGTTTAATATATGGTCTACTTTGCCGTTATGCCGTTTGGTTGTTTGCTAAAGCAATCAACGGTTTGTTACTGATTCAGGAATTGATAATCCATATCGTCACATGGACATACAGTCGCAGCCGATTTACCCCAGTATCACCGACACTTGCAAAATCTTACCACACCACCCTCGGTTACACAGTGACATTTAGCGTCACTTTGTCACGTGATATTCGCGTTCGCATTTTTATATTTATCCAAGGGACAGTTTTTTTTTACTAGCCTGATCCTTATTTGTCACAACCTCGGAAATCACCCCAACAAATATTTTTTGCTCGCTTTATAATGAAGTGAGTGGTTTGGCCAATCAGACCTTTGTTATAAGAAAATTCGTTATTTTTATAACGAATTATTCAGTATAGCATTATAACATAAGAAAATTTGTTAAACATGACTGGTATGGCTTGGAAAATTTGGTATATTGCAGTATATTGTATAACAACGTATAACGTATGTACTTATATTACACAAAATTTCTTCATTATATTAAAAAAAAATTCATTATAAAAAGAAATTCGTTATAATAAGAGTTATTTTTATATTATACAGTCTATAGATTATTTCGTTAAACAGTATACAGCATTTTATTAGTAATAATTGGTATAACAAGATTTTTTTATATGTTAAAATTGGTATAACACTAAAGATCTGCTATATTAAGAAATCAGCTAAATCAAAATTCATTATAAAGCAAGTTGACTGTACACCCAACACTTTTATAATTAAAATTCCACCTACACGTAACTGGTGATATTTAAAGTGATGTGAAAAAATAATTTTGTGAAGCAAAAAAAAGCTGTCCCTGGCGTGATGCCAGTGATGAATTTCACAAAATCACGTGAAGGTGGAAAAAGTGATGGTGATACTGGGGAAGCTGTTGCAGCCATTTATAACCAAATAATATAATTATATTATTTAGTTATAAACAGCTTAGATTAGATTGTTTAGTAATAAAATAATCTAGGTATGATTGAATATTCTGAATATAACTAAATAATCTAAATATAATTAAATAATCTAAATATAACCAAATAATCTAAATATAACTAAATAATCTAAAGTTAATAATCTAATTATAATTAAATAATCTAGTTAAATAATATAATTGTGATGATTTTTTATACCTACCTATTTTTTTTATTATATTTTTTGCCTTTGAAATTAAATTTTTTTTTCCATTTCTTATTTATCATTTGTGATCATGTGATTAAATAATCTAATTATGACTATAACTAAATAACCTAAATATGCCTTTTTTTTATTAAATGCTGTATGTTAATAAATGCTTTCTGGTATAATAGGCGGTGGTTTATTTCCATTTTTAAGCCTTTTAGTTGTTGGCTAGGCATGTAGTGCCATGTTATTCTTCTTGGTTGTCAGTGTTGAGCCAGCTGATTTAGATGCTAACTCTATATCAAGAATTTGTGTCTATTTGGTTGCCTTTTAAAATGCTAAAATACGGTAAAAAAAATATCATGTAGGGTAGCAGGACCCTAAACATTACCAAAATAACTCAGATTCTGTATAACTAAAATTTCAAAATGCATTATCTCAGTCAATATTACATCTAAAAAGATGAATTATATATCAAATATTTATCTCGTTGAAACAAATCTAACAAGCCAAAGATCATTAAAATCCAATTACTAGATCCTGAGATAGCAAAATTTGAGTTTAAAATCTACATATAACTTTATACATTTGAAATAGAAATTAATTATAAGGTTTATATAAATTCAGATCTGAGTTTTTTTAGTAATGATTGGTGTCCTAGGGTGGCGCAGTAAATTGTAAATCTAATTTTGGCCAACACTATACCATAATTTTTGGCTGATCTTTAGGACATATAATTTAAGTTCCAACTTAATGCTATGGTAGTGACCTAATAGTGATCTGGTAGCTACTATGAAAATGTCTTAGAACTGTTGAGGAACTGGCATGAAACTGATAGGAAGTCAGAGAGGTTCTATTAGTTCACCAGTTTTAGACCACTTGTATGGTCCAAGCTTGGATGCTGAGTTTAGTATTCCAAAAAAAATCTGATTTGATTCATATCTACAGATCTGATCTGTGACAGATCAGATCAGATTATATATTTTATGATCTGTAATTTGATCTGAATCAAAAAAAATTTGATCCACTTCAGATCAAATCAGATCAGATCAACAGTTTATTAAAATGGATTGGATCAGATTGATTTGAACAGATTTGGATTAGATCCAGTCTAAAATTATTGCGAAATAATTTTTAATTAAAATAAAAAATGTTTCACAACATTTTTTATTATAATCGTTAAAAAAAATGTTGTGAAATATTTTTTTTGATAAATTAAAAATAAAAAATATTTTACAACATTTTTTATTAAAATAGTTAAAAAACGTTGTAAAACATTTTTTTATTATTAATTTAAAAGAAAAAAACTGTTTCGTAACAGTTTTTTTAACTATTTTAATAAAAACTATTGCGAAATATTTTTTCTTTTAAATTAAAAATAAAAAATATTTTGCAACATTTTTATTATAATCATTAAAAAAATGTTACGAAATATTTTTTTTCGATAAATTAAAAATAAAAAATGTTTCACAACATTTTTTATTAAAATAGTTAAAAATGTTGCAAAACGGTTTTTTTTACTTTATATTGCAAGTAAAAAATATTTTGCAATATTTTTTATTAAAATAGTTAAAAAAAACTGTTGCGAAACAGTTTTTTCTTTTAAATTAATAATAAAAAATGTTTTGCAACATTTTTTATTATAATCATTAAAAAAAATGGTATGAAACTTTTTTTTGATAAATTACAAATAAAAAATGTTTCACAATATTTTTTATTAAAATAATTAAAAAACCATTGCGAAATAGTTTTTTTTACTTTATATTGCAAGTAAAAAACATTTTGCAATATTTTTTATTAAAATAACAAAAAAACTGTTGCAAAACAGCTTTTTTTAAATTAAAAATAAAAATGTTTTGCAACATTTTTTATTAAAATAACTAAAAAACTGTTGTAAAATGGTTTTTTTTCTTTATATTACAAATAAAAAATGTTTTGTAACGTTTTTTATTAAAATTGTTAAAAAACATTGTGAAATGTTTTTTTTTTTTGATAAACTAAAAATAAAAAATGTTTTACAACATTTTTTATTTAAAATCGTTAAAAAAATATTGCAAAATGTTTTTTTTGATAAATTAAAAATAAAAATGTTTTGCAACATTTTTATTTAAAATTGTTAAAAAAATATTACGAAATATTTTTTTCGATAAATTAAAAATAAAAAATATTTCACAACATTTTTTATTAAAGTAACTAAAAAAACCATTGTGAAATAGTTTTTTTTCTTTTAAATTAAAAATAAAAAACGTTTTGCAACATTTTTTATTAAAATAGTTAAAAAAACTATTGTGAAATAATTTTTTCTTTTAAATTAAATTAAAAAATGTTTCACAACATTTTTTATTGAAATAGTTAAAAAACTGTTGCAAAACAGTTTTTTTTACTTTATATTGCAAATAAAAAATGTTTCGCAACATTTTATTTAAAATTATTAAAAAAATATTATGAAACATTTTTTTAAATTTCGGATTTAGATCAGATTAGATAATCTGAATTGAATTCAGACTGAATCAAATTAAGTCAGTTTCAGATTCAGATCAGATCAGATCCAATTTTTTTTGATCTGAATTCAGATCAGATCAAATTCATTTATTTTTGATTCAAATTCAGATTGGATCAGATTCATCTCAAATCTGATCTGATTCGATCCATTCAGAACACTAGCTAAGTTATTGTATTCAAAGTTCTGGCTGAAATTATGGAATAATGCTGGCCAAAATTGCTGTTAATTTATACTGAAATAAAATTACATGCAAAGTGTATTTCTAGAACCTTTTCAGAACCTTCCTAGCACTTTTATGGATCAGTCTGGTAAATCAATTCAAAGGTATGATAATACATTATTATAACCAGCCTATTTGTTTGCCAAAAGTATATTATTTAGCAACCTAATTATTGCTGATATATGTATACCAATTTCATGTTCATGATTAAAAGTGTAATATATATTATCTTAACCTAGCCTATTTAATTGCCAGAAATGTACTGGTTTGTAACCTAATTATTATGCCAGTATAAGTAGGACTCTGATTAGTTCAGTTTGGTACGGTTTTTACCAAAACTGAAACTGAACTGAATTGATCAGTAGCAGTATTGTTAATTACCAAAACTGATCAGTTTCAGTAATTATCAATACTGAAACTGACTGGTAATTACCAAAAACTGAACTAATTTACCGATTCATTATCAGTTTAGCAGTTCGATTTTTAACGTTTTTGCAGTTTTTTATTTAAAAAATGTGCGAAAACTTTTTTTTTTGTAAATTTATTAATAAAAAACATTTTCGCAATGTTTTTTATTAAAAGAATTAAAAAATATTGCGAAAACAGTTTTTTTTATTAAATTACTTAATAAAAAACGGTTTTGCAACGTTTTTTGTTCAAATAATTAAAATGTTGCGAAAAATGTTTTTTATTTGCTAAATTATATGTTAAAAAAATGTTTTGCAACATTTTTTAACAGTTCTAATAAAAAAACGTTGTAAAACATTTTTTTATTTATTAATTTATATGTTAAAAACATTTTGCAATATTTTTTAACAGTTTCAATAAAAATACGTTGCAAAACATTTTTTTATCTAAAATAAATGTATTTGTAACAGCCTGTTACATATTACTTGTAACATCCTTTTTTTATTTTTTTTTAATAATAAATTTAGTATGTGTTTTACAAATAAAATTTTTATATGCAAAATTTAATTTGGAAA
>QZLH01001144.1:8827-25261 GCA_003833135.1 Oehlia diaphana
AATCCTCTCACAACTAGCTATATATTAGAGTTCTGAATGGATTAGGTTAGGTCAGGTTAATTGATAAACCTGACCTGAAATTTTTTTTCAGGTCAGGTCAGGTCAGGTTATATCAGGTTGTCTGTTTAACCTGACCTGATCTGAAACCTGAAAATTTTCAGGACTATTTTTATTAAAGTATTGAAAAAAAATGGTACAAAACTTTTTTTTTTAATATAATATTATGAAAAAAAATGTTTTTGCAACGTTTTTTTATTAAAATATTGAAAAAAATATTGCAAAACATTTTTTTTAATATAACATTATGAAAAAATTGTTTTCACAACATTATTATTGAAATATCAAAAAAAAAGTAACAAAACATTTTTTTAATATAATATTATAAAAAAATATTTTCGCAACGTTTTTTCTCAAAATATTGTGATTCAACATTTTTATATTAAAATCATATAAAAAAGTGAATTCCAATACTGCAATTCACTTTTTTTATATAGAATTAATATAAAAAAGTGAATCGCAATATCGCAACTCACTTTTATTATATAAAATCATATAAAAAAGTGAATCGCAATACTGCGACTCACTTTTATTATATAGTAGAATCAATAGTTTCGGGTCAACAGGTCAATCAGGTTAGGTCAATCTTCATACCTGACCTGAATTTCAGGTCAGATCAGGTCAGATTACCTGAATTTGGCTGACCTGTTCAGAGTTCTACTACATATAAAATAATTGAGAATAATTTGATCTCAAGCAGTTGTAAATAAGATGGAGTAGACATACACATCTTACACCAGCTAAGTGGTGTATTTATTTGTGAATTATAGGGTGTATTATATGGTATTATTTGTAAGTGGAATTTGCTAATTTGCGCTAAAAGGACTTCGGCTAATTGTTTTTTGGTGTGATTATATATATTTTTTAAGATAAGCAACAATGTTAGAAATTTTTAACATTTGTTGTCAAATACATGCAGCTACACTTTGAATTCTTTGATATTGATTTCCTTTTATACTAAAACCTATTTATTAATTATGAAAATTGTTAATTTTTTAATTTTTTATGTTATTATTATTTAAATAATAAATATTAATTTTTTACCTCTATAATTAAGATGAATATAATATGATAAGAGATATTCATCAAAATCATACATTTTAAAATGTTTATTAAAAGATTTTATTGCATGTTGATGAAAATTAACATTTTCATTTTCAGAAACTTTGTTAATTGATTGACTGAGACATGTTAAAAAGAAATAGCAATCTGCTAGTGTCGATTTACTACTTTCAAAACTAAGGATAGCATTTCTAATAGGTTTTATAACATTTGATAAATCATAGACATTATTAAAAAATTCACGTTTCTGATTAATAATAATTTTAACAGCCTCACTCATAATAATATTAGAATTTTCATTAATAACCTAATAAGAATATTTAATAAAAATAAAATTAATAATAATGTAATTTTGTTATTATAAAATAAAAAATCAAATAATAAAAGTTATACTACTTCTTTGAGACATAATTCAAGTCATAAAATTGAATTTAACATTTCATAAACGGTTATCCATCTTGTATCCAAATATGTTTTTAATCCTCCTCCAATTTTTTTTCTAAAATTTTTAATTCTAATAGTTCTTTAGGCCAATGTGACTTTTTAAAATATGTCACAATAATTGAACATTATTGAATAATTTTTTTGCAAATGCGTGTTTAATTAAATCTTTTGTAATAAGATTCAATAAGTGTACTAGTGTTCCGCATGAATCGATTCGTGACACGGTATGACCCTGATTGTTCCCAAGTAATAAAAACGTATTTTGCGAATAACTTTTGATCTAGCGGTCCCATTTTGATGATCTTTTTTTATTTTGATCAGGGCAACGAGTCCTATCAATTAAAAAAAAGATCATCAAATTTAGATCACTAGATCCTGAGATAATAATTTTGGAAGTTGAATCGAGTCTGAATCGAGTCCGAATCGAATCGAATTTTAAAGGAGGAATTTGATTCATGCAGAACACTAAAGTGTACTATATATCGAATATTAAGTAAATGTGAAAATCTTCCAGAAATTAAATTTTGTGCAGAACGAACATTTGATCCAGCATCTGTTATAATATCTGCAAATTTTTGGATGCCAATTTCTTCAAGAATTAATTGTATTTGTTGAGCAAGAAATTCAGCAATATAACTTTCATCTGAAAAATCATTAATTTTCCAAAAAATATCCCGTCCATTATTAAAATAAATAATAAAGTTCCAGAGAGATTACCTGATAGACTTGTCCAATCATCCAAAGCTTAATTAAATTCAAAAAAAAAATTAATATATAATTTTAAAAATTTTAGTTTTGTATAACTTTTTATATATACTTGCCTAGCGTTAAATTATTCTCTCTTTTAAATAACCTATATACTTTCACATTAACATGTAAGATTTTTTATATTAACATATTATTAGTAAGTGTCTTTCTATCTGGAAGACTATAATTTGATCTAAACTGCTTAAATAACTTAATGATAAATAGATGTTTAACTAGACATCATGGTAAATCACAACATGATACAAGTGTCTTAATAAGAGCTATATTAATATTTTCCTTTCATTTCTTACTTAAATCTAAATTTTTGTAAAAATTTTCTAATATAGTTTAATTTTTATTATTTTAGTGTTTAACATTAGCATCAAAAGAAACTTCATGTTCACATGCTTCTACCATATATATGATGGCCTTATGAATTGAACAGTTTACTTTTAAATAATTACTAATTATATGTTTTTCCATTATTGTTATCTTTTCAGGTCAAAAAGTCTGCCTACAAGCCAAACATGTCACGATACAATGCTCTTTATCTATTTCGTTCTCTTATTCAAAAAATCTCCATATAGGCTTTTTTAGACGTTCACCATAGTTTGCAATTTTTATTTTTTTTGAATTTGAAGGTATACTATCTGTTATTGGATTCTTAAAAATTAAGATTATCAAATATGATCGATCTCTTTTTTTAGCTATAATGATAAATTTTATATACTGAATGATGATCAATCAATTTATATAAAAAAATGAATTTCAGAAATTAGGATTAGTTTTAGGAATTAGGATTAGTTTTAAAAATCAGGAGTTAGTTTCAGAATATCGGAATTAGTTTCAGAATAACTAAAACTAGTTTTAAGTTTTGGAATTCATTTCAAGTTTCAGAAATAATTAGGGTTTTAGATGAGGTTTTAATTTGTACATTTTAAAGTCCGAAATTTTTAAAAATTCTCATAAAGGTTTCAGATCTCATGTTTAATGCCTATTTATGCCTATTATACATCAGAGGATACTATATTACCCAATATTATAAAAAACTTTGATCAGAATTACAAGAAAAACTTTGATCAGAGATACGAGAAAGAACTTTTAAGACATTAATGGCTATCTATAGAGATGCACTTGCAAAGCTTAATATTACTCTTTGCAAAAAATGCTTCTATCTGATAAAATTAGAAAAAAGAAAAATATTGTGATAGTTGTCAGTCAGAATAGGTAAAGCAAATAAATGGAAAGACCATTTTCATTAAACTTAAGATTTATTTATGGGGTATAATAAGGACTGTTAGACTTATTTTTATTAGACTTAATTTTTTGTTAGACTTATTTATGAGGTAATAAGAACTGTTAAACTTATTTTTGTTAGACTTAGATAGTCAATATACTATTTAAAGAGCTAATTCGTGTAAAATCAATTCTGATATAATAATTTTTATTAAATTTAATAAATATAACTGAAAAGTTGATATAGAAATTAAGATTCTAGAACTGTTAGAAGCTTTTCTAATATATTGATAAAAATTGATATGCTTTCTAAAGATGGAGAACTCACACAAAGCTTTAAAATATAATATTAAAATTGAGATTTTAAAGTTAATAAAAGTGCTTCTAATATAATAAGAAAAATTGATATTATTTTTTAACATTCTGTGACCTACACACCTAATGTTTTAGTGAGAATCAGACCTTCAGTCCTCAAACCTCCACTTTCACATTGTGTGTAGTTTAATTCAAGATCTGATTATAAATCAGTAAAAATTATGAAGCAAAATCTTGTAAATTATTAATAAAATTTATTTAATTAGCATTTTTGTGAATAAAATATTACTGTATTCAGTACAACAAAATGAAAATATTATGCAATATTTTATAGTAGAAAAACTACAGCTTTCAAATGTATTATAACTTGTCTTTGTGGTGATAAAGATTTTTATTATTTATAAATTTTTATTGATTGATATCTGTATCACAAATTAAAAAAAATTTCACAAAAAGGTTCAAAAGAAAATTCAGAAAATAACTCTAAAAAGATTTAAAAAATAACTCTATTAAAAGAAAAGTTAATAGATAATTTAGAAGATATTTTAAAAGAAAACTATCTATGTTTATAAAGTTGTAATTAAAAATTAGTTTAACAACTAGCAAAAATTTTATATAAAATTATTATTATATAGTGATAATAAAAAGTCTAAAGTAATAGAATATGGCAAAAAAAAATGCATTTGTCTTATATATATCTTTATTATAATCATTAAAATTCTTCATATTATTTAATTATTTAAAGAAATTATGAAAACAAAAAAAGAAAAATTGCATTTTAAAATTAAAAGTTTGTTTATATATTATATATATAATTAATATAAATTAAGGTAAAATTCATCAAAAATGAATTTCACCAAAAAAGTTTAAAAATTCAATGTACTGTAATACATGTAAATCAAAGTGAAATTCACCAACTGAATTTTGATATTTTAGTAAAAATTTATATAAATTAAAGTAAAATTCACTATTAGTAAATTAATTTTAAATTAACCACTAGTAAATATAAAATTAATATATTTATTTATATTTATTTTTAATATTTATATTTTTAATAAAAAATATTTACTAGTTGAGTAAGGTATTTTAGAGGTTAATGTTTATAATTATATACATAAACTTATTACTATATTAAATATTGATCCCTATAAGGTAAATATATATATATATATATATATTTAATAAAGTCTTTTCAAATTTTCAGTATATGCAAAAAAAGTAAGATTATACAATTCAAGATTTATTTATACAGGTAATTAAATATGACAGCTTTTATTATTTTATAAAATACTAGCATTTCTAAGTAATATTTTACAGGTTTTACTTCTTTTACAGTAATTATATTTTCATTTGAATGGATCTTAAACATTCTTTGATAAAGTTATAGTATAGGTCTACTTGATTTTGCAACTGAGATATGAATAGCTTTTACATTTTTTTTATTAGTTTATTTTCAATAATATCTGAAGTAATCATGGATATTGTCAGTTTTCTTTATAAAAGAAACATTTTAAAAGGTTTAAATTATGAGATAATGTTCTAAAGACTGAAAAGAGTTAAATCAAAAAATGGTTTTACTATAAAAAGTATGGTTCAAAAAAAATATGCCAAGAACCTTGATAACTCAAAAAGGAAAAGATTTTCATTCGGTTCGGTTAATATACTTGATATTTAGGGCTATGACAATCCCGCTAACGAATAAAGAAAAAACGATGTTTTATTATAAATCCTCAACCAGGTAGCCGTTTGCATAAACAAGTTGGTAACCAGTTTATTCAGATTAAACTATAGCAACCTATATCTCAAATGAGAATTTTACCATTACTAATCGTAATTATTAATAGAAGAAAATTTTTTTATTTTTGAATTTTTTTTTTAATGGATCTATTATATTACAAAATTCTTTATGTACAAAATACAAATTAAAAATTAAATTGTTAATAATCGTTCCAATGGAGGATGATATAATTCAGTCATTTGATTCGTAATTGTTGTAATTGTGTTAGTACTATTGTGTCGAACATCATTATTAATAATTGAATATTGTTGTGACTGCCTTCCGTCATTTGTTGATTGTTCGTATGATGGGGGAGATTCATATGAAGGTGAATCTAATTTTTTTTAGGGAAAATAAAATTATTATTAAAAAAAAAAAAAAGAATAATAACGATATTAAAATTAATTACCATCTTCATATTGAGGTAAATCTTCTGCACATCTACAAGAAAGTAATGTGATAGGAATATCCACTTTAATGTCATATTTCTTTTTCTTCTTTTTACCATCTTCATTGGTATCGGATTTTATTGTAAAAATGATTTTAAGATGATGTGAAATATTAATTGAAGGAGATTTATATGAAAAATATATAGGACTTGAACATTTTGGAATAGGCAATAAAATATTTTTATGATAAAATAAATTTTCATCATTGTCTTGAATAATTTGAGCTGAAGAACTACTTCCTTCTTGAATATTATTATTATTAATTGAAACATTTTTATCGGATATTAAAATTTGTTCGGCGAAATTATTAACTTTATGTACTAATAAAGTACGTGAGTCAGTACTTTTTTGACCTTTAGTTTTAAAGACAGATTCTTCTTCCATTTGAATTTTAATTCCAGTAATATTAACATTTTTCGATCTAGGGTTCAATTTTAAATCAATATCAATGGAATCACCAATAGGATAAGCTTTCTTTGGAATAGTAATTTCATAACCTAATTGATTATTCCAATCACTTGAAATAGCAGTTCCTTCAGAGTTTCTTTCTTCGAGAATAGTTCTAATTATAGTTACATATTGTGATACGTGTAAATTTGGCGATAATCCGGATCGAATTGCTGTAGCACTTAATTTATAGTGTACTGAACCACGTTCTGTATCAATAGTTTCAGGAACATTTCCTGGTATAAATAATTCAAAAGGATATTTATGTATACCAGCAGGAATTAAGTTAAATTTAGATGTACTTGAAGAACGACGTAAAATTTTAAAACGATTGGAGTTTGAACCAGAATTTAATGGAGATGAAGATGAGGAAGAAGAAGTAGAAGATGAAAGGAATGACCAATTATGAGACATGATTTCTTGTTCTTCACACGAATCATTTCGATTTGATGCCGATCCTAAAAAGAAAGAGTAATTTAAATTTAGAAAACTATAATAACTAAAATACCTTTTTTTTTTTTATTAAAATAATTATAATAATAATTACCATAATAATTTCTTCCTTCAGGCCAAAAAGTTTTCACTTTACCAACAAATTTCATTTCAATTTTACGAATTTTTGTAGGTTTAGGTAAATTTAATATTAAATTACCCCTAAGAAAACAACCAACAGATTCTTCATTATCACCTCTAAAGTAAAGTATAGGTTCAATTAAATTAATTTTTAAATTTGTTGAAGCAGGAGGTAATATACTACTAAGTTTAAGTAAAGCTTGTGAACGGAAATTTGAGTGATGATGATGATGTGTCTGTTGTTGTCGTTGTTGTTGTCGTTGTTGTTGTTGTTGTTGCTGTCGTTGTTGTCGTGAGGTTGTAAACATCGTTGTTGGACGTATTGAATTTATTGTACTAAAATTATTTAAAGTAGTTCTTGAAGTTCTAGTTGTAAGAGTGTGTGAAAGAGCAGTAACAGATTGTGATGAAGTTAAAGGAGGCATTTTATTAACTTTTATGAATAAATCAATATTATATATTAATTATATTAATTAAAATACAAAGGACAAATAAATTAATTGTTTTTAAAAAAAAATTTTACGATGAAATTGTAACACAGATTGTTTTTTTTTTTTTTTTTTGAAAAAATTTTTTTGTAAGAAAATCCCAACAATTAAAGGTATCATATTTATACTTCAAGGTCAAACGAAATAAAATTTCTCGGAAGTTTATCATGATGTCATGCACACAAAGTAATTATTATTTAATGATCGGTATATCGGAATACCCGTGGCATCATTAAAGTCAAAATTTTAATCTATATTATCTTAATTATATGGAAATGATCAACTTGGGTTAACATTTATCAATATATCAAATGTTACTTTCAATTATTTTCATTCGCTTTCAATTAAAAAGTCACTAATGTTTTATGCATTGTATTAAAGTGATATTTTTGGAAAATGTACGGAAGTGTAAAATTTTTTATAGCCAGTTTACTCGATTGTGGCGGATAATTTGTTGATACCTTCCTTATTTGACAGATTAATACCTTATAGTTTACTATTTATTTTTTTTAATGTGCTTTCATTCTCGGTTTAAATTTGGATTAAGTGGTTTTTTTTTAAATTATGAATATCTTTTTATTCCTTTTTTTTTTTTTTTTTTTTTTTTTTTTTTTTTTTTGGTTTTTTTTTTTTTTTTTAATTTTTTTTTTTTTTTTTTTTTTTTTTTTTTTGTTTCAAATATATATTGATCAAAACTATCATCTTTTTGTTTAAAACTATGAGATTTTTATTATTGATAAAAAATTATTTATTATTGATAAGACGAATATATTTTTCTTTTAATATAAAAAAGGTAAAGTTTAACTTTGATATTTGATAAGGAACAAAGGGGAATATTCTAATTAAAATTTGTAATAGATTTTCGACCAAATTCAACTAGATTCGATTGCACATGTGACATTGTGACAACATTCATAAATCCCCACGAAAAAGTGGATTCCTCATATGACTCATGTAAGGACCCGCCAAAGAACCTTAATAAGTTAATAACGTAAGTTTCCAACCGGATTATTAACTAGTAATAACTTTTTTAAAGCTCATTAAAAAAAATATTTTCTATTTTACGCAATTTATAAATGTAAGTACTGAAACACAAATGTTTCACATGATGTTAAGGTGATCGCATTAGAATTTTCAAGAAGTTCGGTCTGAAATTTACGGTATTTTTTACGCCCTCACTAACTTTGGAAATTTTTTAAATAGTAAAAAAATAACAATCAAAAAAAAGGAAATTTAATAATTTATTAATAGTTGAAGAGATTTGGCAACATCTTTTTATGAAAGAATATAAACGTTAATTCGTTACCAGGTTTGCTATTATCAGTTATCTTAAAAAAAGAATGATTACAAATGTTATAGATAGGATTACCCATTTTATCGAAAAAGACAGGAGTTAAAACCAACCTTGTTACAAATTATAAAAGAATGATTACAAATATATAGAATTACCCATTTTATCGAATGCAAAATCATAAGAGATCATTACTCACTAATAAATTGTCCGTCCTTTTTGAAGCATTTTATTTACATTATTAGGAAGTATGATATAAATATGAAAAGTCGCGTGAATAAGTTGAAATGTTACGGATTTAAAAATTGAATGTTAAAAGTTAGACGAATTTCACACCTGACATTTCTGCATGCTCTTCGAATTTTTTTTTTTTTTTTTCTTTTGATAGCTATATCAGGTGTATTAGATGACGGCTTCTAATTAGAGTAATTACTAATGAGAGAGAGAAATAATTTTAAAATTCTTTGTATAAGAATAATTCGTAAGACGGGAACACAAACACATGATATTTATTTATTGATAATGATAATGTTTGTTAAATTGAATGAATGCATTTATTTTGAGTGCATTTATTTTTGAGCGCATTTATTTTATTTATTTTGTAAATTTTTATTTGTAGATGGTGGGTGATACCTAATATTTTTTTTTTTTTTTTAATTAAATATCAATCTAGGAACCGGATTATAAACTTTAATTCTTTACACTTAGGGGAAGTACTAAAAAATTTTTTGAGACTGTTAGGGATTGGATTTGGGGGACAAAAACAAATATGGTTATCGAAATATGCATAAAATGATAATATGTATAGATTGTTCTTTGTTATACATAAGTTGCTTTTTCCCCATGAGTTAATATGACAAGAAGATCGATGTATTAAGCTAAAAAAGCTCCGAAATTTTTTTTAATAATGTAGGACCGCAGTCCTCATGATCGGATCATACTCATTTAAGACCATTCGATCTTTTTTTGGATTAATTACATCGATTATAATAGATTTTATCGCGAATGTTATCACATTGGAAAATTCGATAATAAGGTTTTAAATATTTTAACAATCGCATTGGTTTCGAATTTCATCACATTGAAAAATTTGATAAAATATTTTTGAATAAGAATAATCGCATTGGTTCACATTGGAAATTTTGATTAAATATTTTTAAATAAGAATTTATTAATTTTCGTAGTTCGTACGCGATAAAGCGATAAAATAATAATAATAATAATAATTTTCCTTCGATTTAAACTTTCACAATAAAATAAATAAGTATTATACCTAATTATATAATTATATATATATCGCAAATAACAACACCTCTCTCATCCAACTTTACAAAATATATAAATATAAATATAAATTATATATATTTGATATATATATATGTATATATATATATCTTATCTGACCATAAAAATATGTACAATAAATAATAATTTCTTATCTATATGTAAAGCTAAGAAAAGTATTAAAATAAAATAATAATGGATATAAAATAACGTAAAATGATAAAATGAATTGAATATATTGTCCGTTTAAAAAAATGTTCTTTTAAATTATTGTTTTTTTTTCACGCCTATATTTCGACAACTGAGTCCTCATAACTTGGAGGTGCCCTATTATAATTATATCTTTGTACGTTTAATTTATGATGATTATAACCTCCATTATAACAAGTTTCTACCCTATTTCCTTCACTCTCTCCTAGAACCAATCTTGCCATTCTTAAATATTCTGGATGACAAGGACAATAAAAACTATCATCTTCATAACTTGGTAAAATAACATAATCTTCTATAGCTTTACAAGATAATATAGTTATAGGTACACTTATCTTTAATTCCGCATGTTTTATTGAATTTTGAACGTTAGGATCACGTGGTAAAGATATTAAAAAACTAAATTTTAAATCATGAGCAACACTTATCAAAGGAGTAGTACAAGAATAATGAACAGGTCGAAGACATTTTGGTAAAGTTAAGTCCATTGTTTGTTGATAAAAAACATTTCCAATATCACCATCTTCCTCATCATCCATCAATTTATTTTTACCAAATGTTTCTAAATTTTGTTTTGCAACTTCACGAGAATCTGTAACCTTTTGACCACATGAAGTATAAGTTGTCTTTTCCATTACTTGTATCCTAACACCAGTTACTTTTAATTTTTTAATATAAGGAGAAATTTTCATATCTATAGGAATTTTTTGACCCAAAGGATAAGCTTTCTTTGGAATATTAATTTCATAAGATAATAAATTATCAAATTCTCTTGAAAAACCAATTCCTTGAGAATTTATATGATCAGGAAGAGTACGTAAAATTTCTACATCTTGTGATATACGTATTTTAGGGGATAATCTTGATCTATAAGCTTTAGCTTTTAAATAATATGTGACAGTACCTAATTCTGTATTAGCAGACTCAGGTAAAGAACCAGGTAAAAATAATTCAAATGGATAAGTATGAGAACCAGAAGATAAAGGTGTTTTATATGAAGATGATGAATTATAAGTAGATGATGAATTTAATGAAGAATTTGAAAATTTATTCGTAAGTGATTTAATTCGAAACGGATTTATCGTATTATTATAATTTGATTTTTTTGAAGAGTTAATAAATTCCCAAGTATGAGAGATGATTTCCCTTTCTTCAGAAATAGATTTTTTATCTAAATAAATAATAAGTTAGTTACTTTAGATTAAAAGATAATAAAATATTATAATAATAAATTGTAATTACCTTCACGCCAATGAGTTTTGGTTTTACCAACGAATTTCATCACTAATTTTCTTATATTTGTATCTTTTGCTAAATTTAAAATTAAATCGCCTCTTAAAACACATCCAACAGCTTCTTCAGGTTTTCCACGAAAGAAGATTACGGGTTCAACTAATTTTAATTCTAAAGATGTTCTTATCTTATTAAATTTGAGTTTTTGTGGTATAGCATTGTTTAACTGATGTGCTGTTATTGGAGAAACAATTTGTGGGATTGTTTCAGTTGAAGATGAAGCTGTAGAATGCGACATTGTCGTAGTTATGAATGATGAATTTGTTGTATCGTGGATATTTTGCGAAGTTGGTTGTAAAGTTGATGTCATTTATTATATATTTATATATAAATTTTTTTTTTTTATAAAAGTTATTTTATAAAATTTTTATTTTTTTGTTTATATAAAAAAAAAATATTATGTATAAAAGTTGGATGAATAAATTTGGAAATAATATAATAAAATATAAAAGAAAAGTTCCAAATTATTTTTCTATTTCGACCGGCGAAAGAAAAAAATTTTTAATTTTTTTTTTTGTCTTTTTGATATTTTTGGAAGAAAAGCGAAACGAAACCCCGAAAATCCGACGTTTTTATAACCAAATTACAATATATTATATGTAATGCATAATATAAATAAAAAAAAATACCCGGTATTTACAAAAAAGAACATTTAGGAAAAAAGTACTTGTATCACAATAAAATACATGTTGTGATTAATTGAAATTTCCAAGCAATTATATACTTAATCATAACATGAATAACTCCGTGTTTTTTTTTATACTCTGTGAAAAATTATTATGATTATTCTTGGCATTTTTCATATTATTCTGTTGTTTTTTTTGTTGTTTATTATTTGGATTTACTTAATCCCTCTGGAAATTTCTGCCTCTCTTTCATCAAATTTCTATTTTTTGTATTGAGTTTTCACTGATTCTTAATGGAAATTTCTTTTATTCTTTCGATAGTATTCTTTCACAGAAAAAGTAAACAATAAAATAATTTTTTTAAATGTTTCTATAAAAAAAGGATCATCCCAATTTTGCAACAATGAATTAATCAATAATAATTTTTCGATTTAAAAGGAAAGACATTCTGTTTCATCTTATAATTCTTATAATTTGTATGAAGTTGTATGATAATTTTTATTATTCTTGAAAAAAAAAAAATCTATAACTGTTAATCTTTCGAAGGGTTTCAATTAAAACAATATATAAAATCCCTTCTAATCTTTTTTTGTTAATTTCATCCCAAATTTATTAATTTTTCATAGTACAATTGGTCACAACGTCACATATTCTTTGTTTATTTTTTGTGTAATCTTTTTTTCTTTCTTTTTTATTCAATTAAATTTATTTTAAGTCCTAAGCCTTCTATAGATTGGCGTAATTGATCCCACAAAAATACAATAACTGGTAAAATTTTTTTTTTTTCTCATTGATGCATATTTTTCCTCAAATAGTTCTTGCTTATTTTCGTAATAAACTAATGTCCATGCATAAACATGACGCATTTTTAAATCTTTTTTTTCCTCGTTCCCGTACCATTTTAACCCAATTAATTTTACCATTGCGAAATGGCTTTAAGCTTGGATCGGAATCAAAAAGATTTCATTGTTCTCCCATTTTTCCTTTGAGAAAATTTCTATAAAAGGTAAAAAAGCCTTTTTCGTATCACAATGAAAATGTGATTTTTTTATGTTTTAACGGTTTTACCAAAATTCAAAAAGTTTAGTTTGAAAATTATTATAATTGAAATAATCAATAACATGAGCTAATGTTAAAAAAAACAATGACGGCTATGACGTAGAACCATTGAATCGTTTCGTCATACTAATTAATAACTAATTAATAGTTATCAAAAAATCATTGTTTTTTCTTTAAACGTATATTATGATGTAATATTCTATTCCCTATTATTATTTATTATTGATAAAAAATCAGCAAGGAATCTTTTTTTTTTTTTTTTTTTGAATCGAAAGTTAATTGTCTTTTTTTGGATCTTGAAATTTCTAAGAATCGGTAAAATTTTTGTAAAGTAATAAAGTTCACTCTTTTTTAAGCCTCAAAAAAATTATTTTTCGAGAAAATTTATGGTTTATTTGTGTATTAGATATGTATAACATTTTTTTTTTTTATTATTATTATTAGAAAATTAATCGAAATTATTCTTTCATGCATTCTGAAAAAAGTTAGACTCATCTTACGGTATATGCAAGACGGATTTTATGCAAATTCCTATTCTATATTATATAAAATTTATGCCTTAAGTACATTATTGTAAATCAAATAGTAAGTAACCTGTTATATTTTTTCTAATATGAAATATTATAATAAAATTAAATAATTTAAATTAATATTTTTTAACATCACAAATAGAATAGAATATTCTAATTTTAGCTGGAAGAAAAAAAAATTTCCCTTAATATAATAAATGAAAATAGTAAATATTTATATTTAAGGTAAAATAATAATTGGAACCTGATCTAAAAAAGATCAAGGTTAGAGAAATTTTTTTCAAAAATTGAGATTTTTATTTGCATTATATTTTTTGATATCATATGACTAGATTAAAATACAATAATTTTTAAATTTTAGTTAAAAAATTCTCTTATCTGATTTTTCTAGATTAAACTCCAATATGTTAAATAAGTTTAATTGAATACTAATTATAAATTTAGTTAATCAAATTTTTTTAAAGCAAAAATTCATATATATTAATTGTATAAAATTATTTATGGAAAAAAAAATACAAGAATTCCATTAATTATATATTTAAATCAAAAATTAATAAATTTTCTTTTTTAATTAAATGACTTAAATCTAATAATTTTATTAAAAAGTTACTTTTAATAAAACTATTTGTCAATTATTTGATATTTTAATGGGTTATTATAATCTAGAAGCTGATAATAAATTAATTAATAAATAATTGCAAAAACAGTCAAATATTTTACTACTAATAATTTATAATATAATATACAAAGTAACTGATAAGAAAATTCAAAAATATTTATTGTCTAATATATATATTAAAGTTTAGATTAAATATCTAAAATTTTTTTATATATAGCTTAACAATTTGATAATAATTTGAATATATTAATGTAAGTAACTTTATTTTATTTAATTTATAATTTTAACTGTAATACAAATTATTAAATATATTTCATAATACTCAAATTTTTTATTATAGTATAAAATTACCATATATTACAGAATATAGTACCCTTATATATAGTATTCCTATCACATTTTTTATTGATTTTATTATTTAAATAATCTAAAAAATATTTTAAGTATAATATATAACTATATACCAATTATTTATAAGTTTGAACACTTTTTATTTTTATTAATATTAAAAATTCATATAATAGGAGAGAAGTATAGGATTAAACCTCCAAAATTTGCAAGTTACTAAGGTACTGTAATTTGTAATATATAGTAATAATACAATTAAAAAATATTTTAAAAAATCATATATAAAAAATTACAAATTAATTTAAAAACTTTATTTCGAAATATGTCAAATAATATTAGGGATACCAACGGTCGGTTCAGTTCAGTTTCAGTTTTAAAACTGCAGTTTTCAGCTGAAACTGAACTGACTGCAAAACTGACTGATAAAACCGAATTGCAAAACTGATCACAAAACTACTGCAAAATTAAATGAACTAATGTTAGAAATTGTTAATTATAATTTTATTTGATAAATTCCTTAAAATTATAATTTTTTTGTGATAATAATGTCAATTTTGCAATTTTTTTTAGCAAAACAAAAAATCATGTGATCAATGCGTAAAAGATAAATTTTCTTATTATTTCAAAAATAAGAATACTAGTATATATATATGTAAACACCAAAATCATAATTTTTAATAGTATTCTCAATAAAATTAATAAAAGAAACCTTTTTTCTTTTGGAATATATGATTAATTAATCAATTTTATTGTCAGTTTTTTTATATATAAAACTGACGGTTAACCAGTCAATCTTGGACTGAAACTGAACCGTAACTGAACTGGTAAAAACCGGTTATAATCAGTTATAACCAAACTTTTGACATCCCTAAATAATACCCTATATATTTTTATAAGTTATTAGGTTTACAATTATAAATTTTTTTTTTTTTAATGATTTATATATGCTTTATTGATATGTAGTTTATATACCATACAAACAAATTATCATAAGCATTTACAGTTATAAATTAAAATTATTCTATTTTAATTTTAATTAATAAATCTTTTTTATATAGTGTTGTTATCTGAAATTCATTTAATAATAAAATTTAAAATTTGAAATTCAAAAACTTTATTTTTAATAAAAAAATTGGTAAATCTGAAACTTTTCTAAATTATAATTAATTTCAGAAAAGCATAAAAACAGTTTAGACAATTAAATTTACTATAAAAAATAGTTTAGATTGAATTTTGACTAAATTAAAATTTTGAAAAAATAGTTTTACAAGTACAGTCACTCCTCTCTATAACGAACCTTGATATAGCGAATAATTTGATATAACAGATCATCCAGTGTGGTACCAATTTTAAATATAAAAAAAACCTTGATATAACGAAGTTTACTATTTATTTACTGTATAACGTAGTATAAAGTAAAGTGTGTGAATTACTTATATAAACATACCATTTGATATAACAGATTTTTTTACAACGAATTTTTTTTTCATTATAACGAAGAATTTTTGCGGTTTTTAATTGAACATTCTTTAGTAATACTGGTAAATTTTTTGTAATTTTCTATATAAGATAATTTACC
>QZLH01001145.1:0-30983 GCA_003833135.1 Oehlia diaphana
TGTTACATATCGGGTACCCGATATGTAATAAATGTCCGATATGTATCTGATTAGTCACTGATATATAGGTACCCGATATGTACCCGATAGCATCAATTTTGACCAGTGTGGTTAATCAATTTAAACTGGTTTGAATATAACCGGTTAACTGAATCGTAAACTGGTTAAATTTCGAATCGGTTAAACCCAGTTATAAATCTGATAACCGATTCCAGTTCTAACCTCTAAGGCTAACATTTAAAATTCTTTTTATTGCATATGCTTTCATTATGAAAACTAACATTTTATCTTTTTTATATTAAATAAAAATAGGAAAAATTTAAGAATCCTTGAATCTACATAAATTATCTCTATTTTTCATAAGTAAAATTATTGATGATTTAAGGATATAAAATTACCGTAAAGTCCCGAATATAAGCACTTCCCGAATATAAGTACCCCCAGATTTTTATATTACCCAAATGTAAGCACCCTTGACCAACACTATGATAATTTTGGCCAATACTACAATATACCAAATATATAAATTTATCCAAATATAAGCACCCCTATAACAAAAAAAGGTTGCTTATATTCGGGACTTTACGGTAAAAGAGATTAATGAGTGGATGAAAGCTACATTTAAAAATATGACCTTAATCATATTAGAAAAGATTTTAACCAGAAGTAGTAGTAAAATAATTAAAAGTTAATTGATAATTTAATAATAATTATTAATAAGATTTAATAAATTATTTTAGTTACAGATTTATTCATTTTAAGTCTGTCAAATAGAAAATAAATTCTCTAATTTCGTAAAGAAAAAAGAACTTATTGGATCACATAAGAAATATTTTAAGTTTAAATTATCAACGGCAAATCCAACAGAAATTAATATTGGTCAATAAGTAAATTATTTAATATATATAAATTTTTAAATTTTTTTTTAAGAATATACCGTATATCACAGGCCATAGTACCCCCCTATGCATAGTACCCCCCTTGAAAAATTTCATAGAATTGTATAGTACCTGGGGGGATATTTTACAATTATCTCGTGATTCAGTGATCAGATTTAAGCCATTTTTTTTTATTTGATAGCTCTCATTGAGCTCTTCAAAATAAAAAAAGAACATTCAAATTGGACCAGTAGATTGTGAGATATTCACAAAAAACAGAATTTTTAGACTTTGTTTAGTACCCAGGGGTACAGGGTCAAACCCCTGATTTTTGCAAGATATCCAGGGTACTGTGGCCCGCTATATACGGTAACCAATTTGCATCCTGGGTGATTTGACAATTTTTCACCTAGGGTGATTTAACCTGATAATCTTATATAATTTTAATATAATTCATAACTAACAGGTTGATTTTGCCTAGATGATTTCATTACATGATTTATTAAATTTTATTGGCTAATTAATGTGCAGATCATTTCTTAATGTTTCTTTAAATAACTTAAAAATGAAGTTCTTTTTATTATTTTCTTGCTTTTCACTACTTTTTTACTTTTGATAATGTTATTTTTAGAAGGTTAGATAACTTCACTTAAAATAATTCTATTGAACTTAAAACAGCAGGTTTATTTTTATTTTATTATTTTTGCTATATTTTGTGCTTTTTTATATCAGTAATAACTTTAGATTTCTTTTTTTTTTAACTTTTATGTCATTCTTCATTGTATCATTTTTGTATATTTTGGTAGTGTTTTCACTATCATTTTTGTGGTGTCTTTTCCATTATTTTGTATATTTTAGTAGTATGTTTTTCCAATCATTTTCACGATATTTTTTTTATCATTTTTATGGTATTATTTATATTTTAATAGTGTTTCTCTACCATTTTGTGATGTTTTTCTTATTACTTTTATATATTTTGGTAATATGTTTCCTATTATTTTCACAGTATTTTTCTTATCATTTTCGTGATATTATTTATATTTTAATGGTGTTTTCACTATCATTTATGTGATTTCTTATTACTTTTGTATATTTTAGTGGTATGTTATTAATATCTTTTTTGTGGTATTTTTCTTATCTTAATGGTATTTTCATTATCATTTTAGTGGTATTTTTTTTATTATTTTTGTATGTTTTGGTGGTATATTTTCCTATCATTTTCATGATGTTTTCTTATCATATTGTAGTATTATTTATATTTTAATAGTATTTTCACTATGTCTTTTCTATTTTTTGTGGCATTTTTTTATTCCTTTTCATTTCACTTTTGATACAATTATTTCAAATTATCATTGATTAAATAAATTTTATATATAAATAAATAATTTAAGTGTGCAATATTAAAATTTACAGTAAATATTTAACCAATTAAATTTAATAAATTAATTAGGAATGAAATCACCTGAGTGAAATCACCTTTAGGTAATTTCACCCCAAGTGCAAGTTAGCAACACTCTTTTTCTAATATATTTTTTTTTGTTTTAGGTCCCTTGAAAAAAAGTCAAGTAGAATTAAAGATAAATTTATTTTCAAACAATCAAAAGGAAATATAGCGTCAAATAAAAATAATGCACAAAATTCATTTATTGGTAAAGGAAATATGGTGTCAAACAATGCACAAATCCATTTATTGGTAAGTTAAGTTAAAGATTTTAGAGTTAATGTTAAGATTAAAAAAAATAAAATCTAGAAATTAAATTATATAAACAGGAAGAAAAAATTAAAAAAAATTAAAGAAAATCTTTAAAAAGTTAAAGATCTTAAAACTTTGATTCAATTTAAGTAGTAAATTTAAAAATTTATAATAATTTAGTACAAGTTATTTCTCATCAAATGAAAACTCCATATAAATTATATCAAAAAGTTTTTATAATACAACTTTATATATATATAACTTGAACATATAAACTTTTTGCATTAATATAGTAATTAATTAATCGTAAATAAATATTTGATTTTTTAATAAATTTTATTAATTTGGTTTTTTTAAAAAAATGGTTTAATTTCAATCAAATCCTTTATTTCTTTTTTATAAATATTTTAATAAAAAATTATTAAGTATTCAAAAAAAATATCAGAATTTGATTCTACTGACACCACATAAATTTTTAATTTTTTTTTAGTTTTAGTGACCAACTCTATATATTAAAAATATTTAATAATTACTCAGCACGAGGTGCCAAGTAACTATTGTATTTGCAATAAGCAATATGATTGGTGGGATTTACTAAGTGCAGATCAGCAAATTTCACTGATCATATTCTTATTGCAAATACATGTAAGGCACACCAGTGCTGCAGTTACGAGGTCATGTTATACTAAGTAACTGTATTATTAGACTTACGTAATAGGTATTTATTATACAACTTAGTAACTAGTTGTACTAATCTAAATCACTAATTAGTAAATATCTGATAAATATATATATTTAATTATTACCTAATAAAATTTGTAAATCTTTCTTCAACTGAGCTTTATCAATATTTAAACTCTTATTAGATTGCTGCTTCTCAAAAGCTTGAAATGTTAAGTCACATTTTTTTTTGAAGTTCAAATACACGGTCCTCAATTGTATTTTCAATAAAAAATCTAAAGACAGAAACTGGTCGAGTTTAATCAATTTTGTAAATTCGATCTATAGCTTGATTCTCAATACTTAGATTCCACCAAGGATCCATAAGAAAACATTGATTAGCTGCAGTAAAATTCAATCCCAAAGACTTATATCTTAAACTAATTAAAAGAATTTTTCTTTTTAGATTATTGTTAAAATTATTTACTGCCTCCTTTAGCTGATTATGTACCATTTTACCATCAAATCGAACAAATTTGACATTTGCATTTTTAAAAGCAATTTCAATCAAATCAAGAAAAAATGTCCATTGGTTGAAACTACTGATTTATTATCATCATTATTTTGATTTAAAAATTCTAATAAAGCTTCAATTTTGAAACTTATTTTAAAATCATTTAAATTTCTAACTGAATTTTAAAAAAGCTGTGTATGATTGCAAATCTGTCGTAATCTCAGGACCTTTTCTAGAAATATTACACTGTTATATTTTAAATTGCCGTCTTTTGATTCTTTTCAACTTCTAAATTATTCTTTTGTATCACTTTTCATTTTATCATAAATCTTTCTCTCATCTGTCTTAAACTTAATTTTATGAGCATAGAAACTAATAGTAGGAAGTAGTGTTCTGAATGGGTCAGGTTGGGTTGGATAACCTATCTTACTTGACCTGATCCATTTAATCTGTTTGACCCATGTATCAAAAATGATATTTTCTCATTAAAAATAAAAAAATCCAAGTTTTTTAATGAAAACGTTAATAAAAAATGGATTATTAATTGAAAATGTCAAACCTGACATTTTTAGTTAAAAATAATAAAAAAAAGTTTTTTTTTAATAAAAAACTTTGAATCTGACATTTTTAGTTTTTAAAAAAATAAAACTTTTTTTTTTTAATGAAAAACGTTGAATCTGACATTTTTTAGTTAAAAAAAATAAATTACATCAAACCTGACATTTTTTTGTACAATAATTATTATTAAGAAAAAATGTTTCAGCATTTTTTTTTTAATAATTTTACATGAAAAAATGCCAAAACGTTTTTCTTAATAATTAATATATAAAAAAATGCTTCGATGTTTTTTTTTAATATTATTATATGGAAAAATGGCAAAATGTTTTTCTTAATAATTAATACAAAAAAAATGCTTTGACATTTTTTTAATAATTTTATATGAAAAAACGCCAAAACATTTTTTTAATAATTAATAAAAAAAAACGTTTTTAGCATTTTTTTTAATATTATTATATGAAAAAATGCCAAAACATTTTTTTTAATAATTAATACAAAAAAATGTTTCAACATTTTTTTTTTAATAATTTTATATGAAAAAATGCTAAAACATTTTTTTCTTAATAATTAATACAAAAAAAATGGTTTGACTTTTTTTTTAATAATTTTATTGAAAAAACGCTAAAACGTTTTTTCTTAATAATTATTACAAAAAAAATGTTTTAATATTTTTTTTTAATATTTTTATATGAAAAAATGCCAAATTTACAAAAAAAAATGTTTTGATATTTTTTTTTAATATTTTTATATGAAAAAATGCCAAATTTACAAAAAAAACGTTTCGATATGTTTTTTTAATATTTTTATATGAAAAAATGCCAAAACATTTTTTTTATATATTTTACCCATCTGGCCAGAAATATTATGTCAAGTTAAATGGATCAAACGGGTCAGGTCAAACTGTAATCTGACCCAAGGTCAGGTTATGAATTTGATGACCTAACCCGAAATTTTTGGGTCAATCCAATGGGTTACCAGAAGTCCAGAAGTGACCTGATCTGTTTAAAACACTAGTAGGATAAGACATCCATTGAATTTCATGTTTTTTGTCCTACAAAGACAAATGGTTTTCATTAAACTTCTAAGATTGTTAAGATGACTATTATTATATTGAGATTTTATTGTTTTGTTATTAAATATGTTATTCTACATTTCTAAACTATCAAAAAGAATGAATCTTAAAAATTTAATTAAAGAATATAACTTGTTTATAATTGAAGTTCCTGTAAGAATTCATCTTCTCTCAGTATCCAAATTACATGCAGTAATACTTTGATTTATTGATCTTGTACAAATAATATGTCCTTTATCTAAGATAACTCAAAGCCATTTAATGGCTAATAATTCACTCCTTTCTTTTATATCTGATTGTGCAAGAATAGTATAAGTGGTAATTATTATATCATAATTTTTAAGGAATTCTGGATCATTATTTTGATTACTACTATAAAAAACATAATAAGAAAAAAACCCTTTCTTAGATTTGTTCAATCCAATTTTTAAGCACACTTAAAGAAGCAACAATCAGAGTAATTTTAAAATATGTGAAATTTAAATTGATTGCAGGTTTGAAAGCTATCAAAGCAATCATTTGTATCATCTTGCCAAGACCCATATCATCAGCAAGTATTTCACTTCTGCTAAGATTAGGGTGTGTTATTGTTATAAATCTTACTACTGTATTATAGTAGAGTATTTTTTTTGATTAATCCTCTTTTTGAATTCAGAATTGAACTTTTTCATTGATAGTTAGCTCTTTAGGGTGTTTATTTGATAATATCCAACCAAAGCCTTATTTCTGATATAGAAGTAATTTCGTAATTAATGTTTTTAGTTGTAGTGCTTTTAGAAGATTTACTAAAAATTCAGCTTCTGATTGTGAAGCCAAATCTAATTTTTTTATCCTTTTTTTAAAATCTTTGGAAATTTTAAATATTGGTAATCTAACAACTACACTGCTCTTGGTTTTTTTATAAATTTTTTGAAGAGTATTATTTGATATATTATAATTATTATAATTATTATTATTATTATTATCTTCATTGTTATTGACTTGTTTAATTCTAAATTTTGGTAGTCTTCCTGTATTATTGTTATTATTTTTGGTAGACATTGAGATTTTTATTTGAATAATTTTTATTTTGTTTGAGAGTATTTAAAAAAAAAAATTATTTCTAATTAGTATATTATTAAATGAGAAAAGAAACAAAAGATTTCTAATTATTAATAAAAAAATCTACTTACGTAAAGTATATATTGTGGTAAAAATGTGGAAAAAAATGTACTTACGTGAGTATATTGAGAATCCCGCTTACTTATAATAAAGGTCACTGTAACTCTAAGGTAAAATCACTAAGAAAAAAATTTTGATGATCCTACTATAAATAGATAAATTACACCTAAAAAGAAAATATTACACTGCATTATTATAATTTTTTTCCTTTTAAATCAATTAACCAATAATATTAAGAATTGAAGTAAGGTAAAATTACTAGTAAATTTAAAATTTTTCTCAGAGACTTTTATTAGAAGTAAGTGGAGTTCTGTATACTGTGATAAAAAGTATGGAAAAAATATACTTACATGAATATATTAAAAGTATAAAAAAAAATGTACTTATATAAGTATATTGTAGTAAAAAGTGTGAAAAAAAATATATTTACGTGAGTGTATTAAAAGTGTGAAAAAATGTACTTATGTGAATATATTAAAAGTGTGAAAAAAATATACTTACATGAGTTAATATTCTAATCTGTCAATCTCCCATCTGTATCCATCATCAGATATCTGTTATTTTCAGATATTTGCCATTTTGGATATCTGTACATATAAATAGGATGGATCACAGATATCTGTAATAGAATGATGGATTCCATCCAATCCTATCTGAATTTGACAAATCCTATCTGAATTAAACGGATCATCTGGATAATCTAATTTTTACTATATAATTCTGATTAAATCTGTAATGCTGGTCAGAATGATAAAAAAAATAAATAGTTTTGGCATTTTATATATAAAAACAAAAAGTAAAAAACGTTTTGCAACATTTTTTAAATAATTTAAAGTAAAAATATTGCGAAAACGTTTATTTAGTTAAAAATAATATTTCGCAACATTTTTTTAATAATTTAATATAAAAACGTTGTGAAACATTATATTTACATTAATTTAATTAAAAAAAACGTTTCGCACTATTTTTTTTAATAATTTAAAGTAAAAATATTACAAAAATGTTTTTATGATAAAGCTCGAGCCAGTTCGAGCCAGCTCAGCTCAAGTCAGGATTTTCATGACTCAGCTTGGCTTGAACCGAGTTGAGCTAAGATTTTTTGTGGCTCAGCTCATTTCAGGCTTGGCTTAGTGCAGATCTTCAAGCCAAACTAAGCCAGACTGTAGTTCAGCTCAAGTCGACTCATGTAGAGCACTATATATATATATATTAAGCCAGTTCATTTCTGATTGTTCAGGTTTTTGATCACAAAATCTGGTAGCCAATCTAAATATATAATCAAAATCAAAATTGAGTATACTGATTGTTGATCACAAAAAATTTCAAATAACCAATCAGCCCATTTGTTTTTGTTGTGTTTTGCCTATTTTAAAATATAATAAAAAAAATTCCACTTTTTTTTAGTTTAGGAAAATTAAGTCACTGATCGAGTTACATACACCAATTTATTAACTAATATAATTCAATTAAAAACTGATTAAAATTCTGAACGATCAGAAATGAACTGACCTATTATTTTGTTATACATTATACAGCATTTTAATAGTATTTAATTTGGTTTAGCAAAATTTTATTCATATGATAAAATCTGTACCATAATGAAAATTCATTGTATTAAATAATTTGTTAAATCAAATTTGTTGTAATGCAAGCTGACTGTATTAAAAGTGTAATAATTATTATATATATGATGGTAGTTTCATTCTTCTCATCTATCATCTGAAAAATCTAACAAATTACAGATATAGGATATTTGATAGATATATACTGTATAATAATACACTTTATTAAACATATTATTTATCGGTAAGTATGATATGACTTCTATTGTATGTATAGTATTGTCTATACTGTATAATTAATTTTATATAATATATTGTTTACTTTAAATTTAGTATTAAAGTTAGGATTAGAGTAAGGATTAGGGTAAGGATTAGGGTTAAAATTAGAAGAATTAAAGTTAGGGTTAGGGTTAGGGATTTGGCTATTTAAAATATAAAGATTAGAGTAAATTACCTGGTATCTATTCGATATGCATTATAATATATCGGATATCTAATAAATATATGATACATGTCTGATATTCTATAGTATGATATATATGTGAAAAGTGTGCAATGTCTATAATATATATCTTCGAATTTACGCATAAATACCACATGTATCAAGTATCTGATATGTGTGGATATGTTGCATATTATAGGCATACCTCATACATATCAGACACATATCGGATATCTGATAAGTGCACGACAATATTAATTTTGACCAGTAGAAAGAAAATGAAATGTTAAAATTGCTATTATATTGGAATTTTTCGTTAGCGAAAAAAAGAAATTGGTTGGCTATTTGCAGTTTTTCATTTGGAGTAAATACACGTGAATAAATTTGTTAACTGTATTGTGGGTTGCCTACTCTTGTTAGTTTTACACTTTTATCATACTTACAAGTTTCTAAAGTAAAACACAATAAACACTTTTTACAAATGTAGCAATTAGCAGAAAGTTATTTGCACGTCATTTTTTGATTTTATTGCCAGATACTATCCTTTTATATTATATATTAATGAAAATCACTTAAAGTCACGCTTTATTAACATATCATATAACACGGTGTTTTCAGTATTTTCAGTAAATTTATTATAATTGATCGATATAGTATAGATTCAACCAAATTGAAAATAGCGATAATAAAATCATATGATTTATAAGTACTATAATTTGATTGGTTATTAAATCTAATAAAGTTTATATTAAACTGAATATTATGTAATATAGGTAACTCCTTTAAGAATTTTTATTTTTTATTGCATCTATATTATATCAGGACTCTGCTTATTTATAAGATAGGTCATCCCTAGGCGTAAAGTAAAAATCATATATAAAATTCTTTGCAGATCCTACTATAAAAGGAAATTTTATATTATATTGTTATGATTTTTTTTCTTTTTAGCTAATTAACCAATAGAATTTAAGAAAAAAGTAAGGTAAAAATCATTAGTAAAAAGCTAATTTTCTATGGTAACTTTTATTATAAGTAAGCAGGTCCTGTTATATCATATTCCTATAATATGTTACATGTAAAAGTCAAAAATGACCTTTTAAATCCTTTTTGATATATTAAGAAAACTTGTAAATACAATAATATAAAATATATAGTAAATGTATAAGGTCTCATGCTAGAATTTTTTAAAAAATGGAAATCTTAATAAAATCATATGATCAAAATGATTGACATAATTAATATATATTTCTGGATCCTAATGTTCCATTTAAATTTTAATATATATATATGAGAGTTTATTAGCTATTGAAGTTTGTATAATGTTGGCAATAATTGGATTTGACCACATTATAACTTACTGATGAACTATATGTAATAATTTGACGAACATTTTTTTGTAAAAATACATACTATGGTGTTGAATACCAGTAGTATGTTTTAGAAAGTTGAAAAAAACATGAAGTCAATATCATAATTTCTTTTTATTTCTGAAATGTTTTACATAATGTTGCTAAACTAATAAATTTATATTTTAACCATTAACTATTTTACTAGATTTATTATTAGTAACTGTGTTCACATTCTTCCCTTTTTTTGCCTTCTTTTTTGTTTCAGCTACCTTACCATCACCACCACCACCATACCTATTAAGGTATTCCTCTTCCTTTTTATCATCAATTTTTTTGAAAAGATATTCAGCTTTACCAAGTTTATGTCCAGGTAAAATATCAATAGTCCAAGTATCGGGTATATCTCTCAGTGGAGCGTTTAATTGTCTGCAAATAGATTCGGTAGTGGAAGGCATATAAGGGAAAAATAAGGCAGATAAAAGATAAATTAAATTAATGGCAATACCAATAACTGTAGAACATTTTTCAATATTATTTTGAAATAGTGAATTATCTAGTTTTGATTCTTGTAAATAACCATTTCCTAATCTTGAAATTTCCATAGCAATCTCCAATCCAGCACGTAATTTAACATTTTCTAATGTTTCAATATAATTTTTTAATAAAGAATCAACATTTTCTATAAATTCTTTTTCTTCAATTCTGTCATAAGAAAATTCTGGTACGATACTATTATATTTTGATGCGGAAAATTTAATTACTCTATTAACAAGATTTCCTAAATTCGCAAGTAATTCATTATTATTTTTTGCAATGAATTCCTTCCACGTAAACACTGAATCGTTTGTTTCTGGTCGGCTTGTAATTAAATAATATCGCCATACTGAAACATTAATACCAGTATCTTTAGCATCTGTACCAAAAACGCCAATATTGCGTGATTTAGAGAATTTGGTATTTTCATAATTCAAGTATTCTGTCACGTTAAATAATGAATTAGACCAATTAACACTTTAAAAATGAATTCAATGTAAATAAATAAATAAATATATATATATATATTTATATAAATGTATCTCACCTGTCGTATTTATATGATATAACAAAGTCCAATCTTCACCTGTGCCAAATAAAGAACTTGGAAATATAACAGTATGGAATGGGACATTATCTTTTCCCATAAATTGATATAACTTAACGTCATCAGGATTCTTCCACCATTTTTCCCAATGTGGAGTATAATTTGCAGTAATAGATAAATAACTAACAGTAAAATTTTTTAAATTTAATTAATATAATCTTATGTATCTAAATGTTTTCCATTTCTCCAAATGGACATTTCGCCAAAAATGGATCAAAATACAGCTTACCCAATCGGAGCATCGAACCAGACATAAAATACTTTTTCTTTCATTTCTTCAAGTGGAACAGGAGTACCCCATTTAAGATCTCTAGTAATACAACGAGGTTTTAGACCTTCTTTAAGCCAAGAATTTGTAATAGTTTTACTATTGGTTGACCATTTTCCTTCAACACTTGTTTTTATTACCCAATCTTCAACCGTTTTTTGCAGTGTAGCTAAATCTAAAAACATATGTTTAGATTCTCTCATAATTGGTGTGCTTCCTTCTATTTTACAACGTGGATTAACTAATTCAGTCGCATTCAAGAGTTGTCCACAAGAATCACATTGATCTCCTCGAGCATCCTGCCAAGTTGAAAAAATTAACTACTTTATCGAAGGAATAGGAAATATTAAAGTTACATACCTCATAATTACATTTTGGACAAGTTCCTTCAACGTAACGATCGGCAAGGAATCTAACAGTTCGAAAAAAATAAATCAAAATAATATTTTTATTTAACCCTATATTTAAAAAAACATACCTCTGGCATTTTTCGCAAAATAATTGTATCATAGCATCTTCAGAAAGATATCCATTTTTATAAAGTTTCATAAATATGTCCTGAGCAATTCTAACCAGATCAAAAAAAAAATTATATTTATCGTAAGTCGAATCTCAAAAAAAAAATTTTAATACTTACTCGGTTTGTTGTTGAGTGGTGGTTCTACCAAAATAATCAAAATCAAGTTCAAACCATTCATATACTTGTTTATGGATGGCATTGTATTTATCACAAAGTTCTTGACAAGTAGTCCCTTCTTCAAGAGCTTTCGTTTCTGTTGCTGTACCATATTCATCTGTACCACATACAAAAAGTGTATTATATCGACGTGCACGAGAATACCTATACACACAATTTAATAATAATTTTTATGAATATCCCAGAAAAAAAAAATTTTTTTTTACGGTTTAATACCTAGCAAACACGTCTGCGCTTAGCACACTACCAATAATGTTTCCCAAATGAGGAATATTATTAACATAAGGTAACGCACTAGTAATCAAAATATTTCTTTCTCCCTTAATAGGCTCCCTATTATAAAAAAGTTCGTAAACTTCCTTCGTTAATAAAACCAAGCACCAATGTGAAATACAAATAAAGTTACACAGTACTTATTTTTTTCTTTTTCAATTTCAAGAGCCACAACAGAATTTATTTTACGTTCAGACACTGAATTAGTCGACATTTTCAAAACTTTAATAATTCAGTACGATAAAAATGTCGGAAACAATAGCTGATAGATCATTACAAATCAACTTTAATGTATATATCATGACACGTACTCACGTAATACTATTTAAGTATGAAGTTGTATGAAGTTGCCGATCAGCCAATGAAATTTATCTAGATATTAAATCACTCGATCGTTAAATAGTTTTTTTTTATGGTTAGATATATGAAGAAATGACCACACAAGATAAAGAAGCTACTATTACACAATTATTCAAGGACGTTGAAAGACTTGTTAACCAAGAGGAATATACAAAAGCTCTCAGATCCCTTGATAAAAGTAATAATAGTTGTTTTCGCTTAATACTAGTTAATTAATAATATTTTTTAATTAAAACTTTTTGATATAGTTCTTCAATCAAATCCAGAAGACAAAGATGCATTACATTGTAAAGTGGTATCATATATAAGATTAGGAAAATATCAAAATGCGTTAGATATTTTACACAAGAATTTTTCTGATTTTGATAAATTAAAATCAGAAGAAGCCTATTGTCTCTATAGACTAAATAAATTTGACGAATTATTAAATTTACTAAGGAAAAATAAATCAGGGAATAATAGTGAATTAAATTTAAGACACTTGGAAGCTCAAATGGTGTGTTTTTTTTTATTCGTATGTAAAATTGTAAATTTGAAAAGTTTTTTTGTGTACAATTAAATTGGGTAATTAATAGGCATATAAAACCGAAGATTACAATACTTCTATTGAGATTTATTATGCGTTACTACAAGAAGCCAATAAGGTACTAAGGAATTATAATATTTTCCAAAACAACGTGATTGCAATAACATTTTGTTATAATACTTTATTTGTAGAATGATGATGTTTATAATGACATTCTTACTAATTTCAATGCTGCTAAAGCAGCTTTACTGTTTTCAGATGGTCATTTGGATGAGAAGGTGTGTGTGAAGTTATTTTATATAATTTTTGATTTTTATAATTTTAATTTTCTTTTCATATTTAGTATGCGATGACAGATTCACTTAACACTTATGAGTTAGCTTACAATACGGCTTGTACATATATTGGCCAAAAAGATTATAAAAAAGCTGAAAAATTGTTTAACATGGCCAAAAGTATATATAAAATTCTTTTTTCTTTTCACTTAAACTACCTGCCTCTTATACTTTATTTTTTTCCTTTGGCAGATATATGTAAGAAATCACTTTTATCAGAAGATTATACAGAAGATAAGATAGAAATAGAATTGGGAACAATTAACACACAATTAGGATATGTTTATCAATTACAAGGAAGAATTTCAGAAGCAATTGAAATTTATCAAAATATTCTTAAAGCAAAAGGAATGGATACCACAGTATCCGCAGTTGCATCAAATAATTTAGTAGCTGCTAAGAAAGATTCTGAATTATTTGATTCCGCAAGAAAATTAAGAATTGCAAGTTCAAAACATTTAGATACTAAGTTATTTAGAGGACAGAAACGTGTAATTGCTATGAATGAAGCGTTACTTTCGTTATACATGCATAAGGCAAGCAAGTCTAGTGTTTTTTTTTAAAAAAAACATTGTATTTTTTTGGTAACTCATCTTTTCTTTGTAGTATGCGGCATGTCAAGATTCAGCTCGTAAATTATTACAGATCTATCCAGAAAATGATGATTTGTATTTATTAATAGCATCTACATCATATTTACAAAAAAAAATTAACAAATCAATATCAGATTTACAAGAATTTGCTAAACTGAAACCCGAATCTTTACACATAAATTTTGCATTGATGCAATTACAATTAATAACATCCAACCCAAATAATGCATTAGAAACTTTTGAAAAGTATTTATTAACTATTAAAGAAGATAAAGAACGGTATAAACCTGGTTATGTTGGTTTATTGGTTTGGCTCTATGAACAATCCGGTATGCACGAAAAGGCTATCAAAACCTTAGAAGATGCTGGCACTTTTTGGAAAAATAACTCTTCGGTAAATTAGATTTTTCAAATTAAAACGTCTTTTCTTTTAACATACTTTACTGGATATTATTTATGTTTCTTTTGTATTTCTCATCAAACATAGTCGAGTGAAAGTACATTAATTCTTAAACAAACAGCAGCATTTAAAATTAAAACAGGTCATTATCAAGAAGCTGCACAATATTACGAACAACTTGTTAAGGTTGATCCATTAGATACACAAGCAATTGCAGGTTTGGTATCAGCTTATTCTCATTATGATATCGAAAAAGCGGAACAATATGAGAGTTCTTTACCAGAAGTTAATTCTGGTGAAGGAACTGTTCCAATGGATATTGATGTGGATTCTATTGAAAGGATTGTACCTGGTGTAAAGAAAAGTTATTATAAGAAAACTGATGCTAAAATGTAAGTTCCGTGGCAAATTTAATTTGTTATTTAGAAGCGCTGGTTAATTACATTAATTATTTAGCGATAGACCTTCTCAAAAGACTCATAAAAAGAAAAAAAAGAGAAAGCCTCTCCTACCAAAGAGTTATGATCCTAGCATACCTCCAGATCCTGAGCGATGGATACCTAAACGTGAAAGATCCTCCTTTAAAGCAAAAGGAAAACGCAAACAACAATTAATGAAAGGTGGTTCTCAGGGTACTGCTGTTGCCGGTGGTGGTATTGGTGGTACTGGAAGTGCTAATATAGGGAAAAGGTGAGGTTTATTTGATGGATTTACTGCTTATAATGTCAAATTATAAAACTATTTATTTATTTTATAGTGCTGTATCCGAGAATCAAGCTGCAGCAACGGCGCAATCCACTCAATCCCAACAGCCACCACCTAAACCTAAATCTGGTGATAATAAGAACAAGAAGAAGAAAAAGAAAGGAAATAAATGGTGAAAACATTAGTGAACATCTATTCGTACAAGTATCATTGTAGCATTCTTGTTGAATTTATTTATTAATACAACATGCGTGATTTTTTAAATATTTTATTACTTAATCTTGGATAGTCTTGTTGAAAATTGTGCATTTTTTATTATAATGTTAATTTTGCGTGCTTTAGTCGTGTGATCCAACTCTTTAATTTAAATTTATCAAAGAATTGAACAGTATAAAGTTTAAATTAATATTGGATTGTATTACGAAAAATGTTGCCCTTTCAAGTTCTTTTCACTTTCATTCTCACTAGGTGTATTTGTTGTAGATTCCCCTTCATCATCTTGTTTTATTAAAACCTTGTATCTTCGCCAACACTGATTATCGGTCCTGCCGTTCATTTCAGCAGATATTTTAGACCATTTACCGACGCCAATTAACCCTACTAACCTCTTTAATTCTTTATCTTCCTCTTCTGTCCAGGGATCTTTTTTAACAGAAGGGCTTAAGACATTCATCCAACGTTCACGACATTGAACATCAGTTCTTCCTAAGACAAATTTCTGGATCTTCACCCAATTTCCAACACCATACATGTTAACAGCATTTTTTAGAGCTTCATCCTCCTCTGTCTTCCATCTACCACGTCGTATAGCTGGATTCATTGTCTTTGTCCAACGATGAAGACATTGTTGTCCAGATCGATTCTCAAGGCAACCTGCAATCTGTTGCCAATTTTTTTCACCATATAAATCAACTGCACGAGCTAATATTTCGTCTTCTTCTTTTGTCCATTTACGTGGTCCGCTAGTTTGTTTATTCCATTGCTTAAAACAATCTGCTGCTGTACGATTTGTATTTAATTCCGTTGCGATTCGTTGCCAGTTGCGATTATTATGACGTGATGCAATTTGACGTAATTTTCTTGTTTCTGCGGCGGTCCATTCACTTTTGTTAATACTAGGATGCTCATGAGTTGTCCATTGTATTATACATTCCTCAGGTGTCTTATTTTGAACATATTGTTTAGATAATTCACACCAATCCAAGCCTTCAACATTAATAAGGAAATATTGAGAATCTTTTTCTAGAACAGTGTCTAAAAGTTGATTTGATTGCATAGCTTTTAAGCATTCTCTGCGAAAGTTTTGGTCATATACACCTTGTGCCAACGCATCCTTTTCTTGTTGAATCCACTTAATGGGTTTAAACTTCTTCGGACGTTCTCTTAAATGGATATCATCATTTTTAGGTGGAGTGTTTCCATAAATATCTACAAAAAATGGAGGACCAAAATCTTTTGTCTTAGTTTCCGAAGAAAATTGGTTATTTTTAAGGTGCTTCAGTTTATTTTGAAGGTTAATATTCCTTGCAATTGCAGCTTCAACAGCGGCAATTTTCTTTTGTAGATTCGCTTGCAACTCGCGGTTGTATTTAAGTACTTCTGTAATATCTTTCTCCATCAAATACTAAATGTTCATTTGTCTAAAACTAAATCGCGAGCATAAAAAAAATCTCGCAAAAAATTAAATTCAAACCATAAAGATCGTTTCGACTATTTAGTAAGCGTCAGTTTTATTTTATTCTTTTGTACTACACGTATATATTCAAGTAGTATCGGAAACAATGGATCAGGATTTAAATAGAATGCCCAATAACCCAATAACAGATAATCAGAGAAAATTCATTTGAATGTTGGACATTACTCATTTTAGTATGATATACAAGTGGACTATATTTCGATTACTTTAAAAGTATAATAAACCTATTTTTTTTTAAATACGAAAAAACGGAGTATGTCAAATCGCTTATCCGCCTTTGTTGACATGCGATAAGGAAAATAATGTCTACAGCACCCGGGAGTCAATCAGGTTAGTTAATTATTTAAAATATTCATTTAACTATTTTTTTTTATTGGTTCTAACGATCAATTGTTTACTACTACAGGTTTTCACAATGCCCCCGTAACAAAAAGTCTCTTACTTTGTATAGGAGGATGCTCGCTAGTTGCATATTTGCTCGACAGCAGATCTTTATTTCATTTACAACTTATACCCAACTTGACTACAAATCATGAAGTAAATTACAACCTTTGTATAAGTATTTTACAAACTAAATAAAATTTTTATTAATACTTTTTTTTTAATTAGTTTTGGCGGTTAATAACGTCACATAGTGTTTTAACTACATCGGGTGAATTTTTCTTTGGGAGTATAATAATATATCATCTTAGAATAATAGAACGCCAATTTGGATCATCAAAATATGCGGTATGTGAATTAATGTAATTAAGTTATTGACATTTTTAGAATTCTACTAACAATTTCAACGCGTGCAGGCATTCTTTTTCGTGTCATCTGCATTATCGACAATCCTGGAAGTTGGTACACTTGCAATTGGCAGGCAATTTCATTTGAAATTCATACCTGCAGGTCCTTATGGTTTCATATTTGCAGCACTTTATCAGTACTATAGAATGATTCCATATACTTATCAATATCGAGTATTTGGTATAAATATAAGTAATAGGGTTGTGAATTGTTTGAGTGTTATACCGGTAAATTTACAATTAATATTAATATTTATTATAATACTGACTTTTTTAAATGATCGTATTCTGACTATTATAGTTCCTTGTATATTAGTTCCTTTATTATCAATATCCATCTTCAATTGCCGCTAGTGTATGTGGGCTTTTATCCGGTGTCATATATAGGAGTGGTTTTTTGAGACTGAATAAATTCCGTTTTCCTGGATTTCTTAATCGATTCGCTTCAATGTTTATATTACCTTTATTGTCAACAAGATCATCTAGACGTTCACCATTTCTTATACTTGACCATCGGGGGCAAGAAGTTCAGCATAATCAAACTCGAACTCAAGCAAGGCGCCATGTTCCTGCGCAAGAGCCACCTCAGCCTATTGTAACACCACGAGTATGTTGAAACTTTTAATTTTAATGATTTAAAATTATTCTCATAATTATCCTTTATTTATAGCAACCAGTCGTTAATGAAGAAAATATCGCTGATTTGCGAGCTATGTTTCCTCAAAGTTCTCAAGAGGCTATCACGCGAGCTTTGCTTACATCCGATAATGATATTAATAGAGCGGTCCAGTTTTTACTGGACCATCATAATTAACAGATTCATTAATGTAATAACTTACTTTAATTAAACGAATATTATATTATAATAAGTTATTAGATTTACAAACATATTATGTTGGACTTTATGAACCAATTATATATAATTCATATCGTACAACTGCCAAAAAATACTGAATCTTATATAAAATGTAGAGTTATAAAGAATTAGTTTCAAATTTACCTGTTTGCCAAAAAAATTTTTAAATTTCATATAGAAAATTAATTAATGTAAATTAAATAAGTGCGTATCAAAGTCACATTAATCAGTGTGATCAATTATGTAACAGTACAAAAATAAACAAACTTAAACAAGCATTAAAAAATAAACTTACACAATTTATCACTTACCAGAAATATCTTGCTTTTCCTGTTGAAATTGATGGTAATACTACCAGAATTAAAATTTAAAGTTTGCAAGTCTCAAAAAGTTTATCTTTAAAGAAATAAAGATATTAAAGATCCTAAACTTGGGAAAGTTGATATAGATGAAGGATATAAATTTGACAAAATTAAAAATGAAGATATTAAACAAAAACTAATAAGCAGTAGGGGATTATTAGAAAGCTTGGAGATAAATCTAATTTCCTATAGTAGAATGCTTTAGTATTATTTATTATGTGTGGTTAAGTATAAATCAAATCTTAATTATAGATATTATATAATTATTAAATATAGTTTAATATAAAAATAAATGTTGAATAATTATAATAATTATACTATATATCTATTAAAAATTTTACAATATTTTTTATTAGAGTGATCTTAATGCTTACCAGAAAGTAAATTCACTACAGGTAAAATACTGGTAAAATTCATCTGAAATAATGTTTATATTATTTATTTTTAAAAAATATAAAAAAAAAAAAAAAATTAACATGGTATTATATAATCAATAATATAATAAAAAAACTGAATAATATAAATAAATAAAAACGTAAAATTTTCTTTAATAAATATTGTTTTATAGTTATTGAGTAAAAATAATCAAATTTTATTATTGCCCTTTTCAAATTAATATACCTCCTCTAAATATCATCTCAAAAAAAATAATTATCAAAAAGTTGTGATTATAGGCAATTTTATTGTATTATTATATAGAAAAGAGGTTGATTATTAGTGATTCTGAAAGAATTTTGGTAATTTTCTCAATTCTTAAAGTAGTTTTCTTGCTAAAAACAATTGTATTACACAAGATTTTAAAATTTGTTTATAATGAAACTACTTTAAGAATTGAGAAAATTACTAAAATTCTTTTAGAATCACTAATAATTAACTCCTTTTTTATATAATAATACAATAAAATTGCCTATAATCGCAAATTTTTGATAATCATTTTTTTAGAGATAATATTTAAAGGGTATATTAATTTGAAAAAAACAATAAAGTAATGAATTATAAGAAAAATATTTAAAATCTCAACCTCTTACTTATTAGAGTACAGTGATTCTTTATATAGTTTTTCATTCTACCTTATAGAATGTATTGTAATATTATACAATTTTATATTTGTTTTAATTAAATAATATATAATACATATCTTTATTGCAATTTTGATATTATTTTACTATTATTAGTTTCTTATACATTAATATGATTTAAAATTTTATGCATTACTTTTTTTTTCCTATCATTCAATACTACTTTTTATTTTTTTTTTACAAACAGCTTCTCAAATTTTAGTAATAATATAAAATCTGCTATTATATCAATTAGTTATTATTATAATTTATAAAGAAAATATATTATTATAATTTTATTATATTTAATATTTTCTACTTTCATATTATTTTTTAAATCAATTGTATTTTGACTTTTTTGTTTAATTAAAATAAAATCTTTTAGTAATTTTACTAATTTGTTATTATTTCCAGTTTCTAATGCAATATTAATTGCAGTTTTATAATTAAAAATGCCACTAGTCAAAATAAAAATATTTGACTTTATACCAATTTGGCTTATATTTGGCCAAAATCAAAATTATTCAACTTAAATTAGTAATGATCCACTATTCGATCTATATTCAACTTGATTGAATAATGGTTGAATATCATATTCGATTATGCTGAATAATTAAATATTTATTACATTAAGGGCAGTGACATTTATTACGTAATATCCATTTACTATAGAGCTTACCCCCCTCCCCCCCTCATCTTATGTCAAAATCTTACGTTATATTATATATAATAAGACCTTTAGATACCCCCCACCCCCTAAAATATTACGTAATAAATGTCACTCCCCTAATAAATAATAATATATATGTTGTGTCTCAGATTGATTCTTGCCTCAGATTAAAACTCACCAATAGAATGTGACAGTTAATGTTATTACATGTGATGATCTATATAGTAATATTACTATATATGGAAATATCATGTGCTTTAGCCTTCATTTCACACAAGATGTACATATACAAATATACAATTTTTTAATTTTTTTTATTAATAAATTTACTAAAATGTTCAAACTAAGATCGATTGCTGAATTGAAGTAATTTATTAGCAAAAATGAAATTTTCTATTTACAGAAATAACAGCTAAATATTCTTTAGAGTTAATTCGATTTGATATTTGATATTTCACTGGTATAAATCATCCTAAAATATTATATATTGAAATCAAATTATCTCTGCTAATCGGATAGAAACTATTTTCTTACAATTCGACATTGCAAGTTTTGACATCATCATTGATACTAAAATAATATCAAATTGATGATGAACTGGCAGCTTTATACTATCTAACGAATGCAAATATATGATTTAAATTCTTAGAAGATAAATAAATCGAATGTTCAAAAAAGTGTTGAACTTGACCAGGATAAATATTAATACTTCCATTCTGATTGACAAATTTAGCTAAAATAAAGGAGTTTTTTATGTAACGTGATGCAATAGTAGATTCAAATACTTCTACACTGATATGACAACTTCCATATTGGTTTACTTTATTGAGAACTACTACCAAATTAGATGTATATTCAGTAAATAGTTTTTTAAAAGTTAAATCTACATACATATCCATATAATATTTAACGAGCAAATTATGAATTGATTCCTCAAGACAAATATTTTCAAATTGTGGCTTCAATAAACTACTCAGAAATTTCTCTGAACTGGTGATTGATGAGTCTACTATGTTCCTTGAATTCATTAAAAATCGATGCATTTTCTCCACAAAAAATTCATTAGAATCAGAAAGTGAATCAACAGAAGATCATTTGTTAATTAATTCAAAACCTTTTACTTCTAAACCTAAACTAATAATATTATTTATATGTATTTTGCCCATCAATCTGCACATTAATTCAAGTTCAATTTTGCGGTGACTATTAGACAAAGACCCTAATAAAATATAAGGAATTTTAATAAGAAAATGAAAAAATCGTCACTAAAAAATAAATTACTTTTACCTAATATACCATTCATCTTTTCAAATGAAAAATACCAAAATGAATATAGAGAACCGTAATCATAAGAGCACTCACATAAATGCAATGATAGGTGAAGGTTCAGCGTTATTTTTGCTTTATCATAATATTTTTCGATTAATTTTATTATCCTAATTAATCCTTTATAGACTTCTTCCATATTATTAACATCCACAATTTGTCTAACTAGAATCGTGCAAACTTTTACAAAATAAGTAAGAATTTGCCTTTTTTAGACGAAAGATGATCTCATAACACTATATGGTAGCGTATATTAAAAAAAAGTTTTGCTATTGATCCGCTGTAAAATTAGAGAATCCTTCACCACATTTAATTTTACTAGGAGTTCAACCTAATCTGCTGGCATTCAAAATTTTGTCATTTTCTTTTCAATTGATTGAAGTATTTTTTCTGTTAAAATTCTTTCATCAACCCAGATTCATTTTGTTATCCATTTAGCGATACCTAAAAAAAGACAATGCATAAGGTTGACATGACAAAATGAATTGGATCAAAATAAGGTAGTCTCAGCAGTTCAGACTATCTTATTCTAGTTCTCTTAACAATTTTATTCCTTTCTGCGTTAGATTTGCATTTTCTCCAATCTAATGCATTTCAGCAATGTACAGCTGCATCCTTTATAATGAACCATTCATCCATATCTGCCAGACCACCAAAGTTACGCTGCTTGTTAGCCCTTTTTTTGTAACGATGATATGATGCAAGGGTAGAGATGTGTCTATAGAGTTTTTGTACTGCAATATTACACAAAGCAATAATTAACGCAGCTCTAATATCCTTACCATTTGGATATTCATTAGTGCAGTTAAGTGTTACTCCTTCTCACAATAAATTTAGTTCTGTAACTATAGGTGAAAGATAATGATTTATCTTATGCAAGCTAACTTCATTTGGCCCTGGTAATATGCCAAGTATAAGCATATTTTCTGCTTTAAAATGAATATCACATGGTAAATTACATATTACTGCATATAATACCCCTGTGCTATATGTAGTTCCTTCATATGGTTGGAACCAGTCCAAATTCATCATCAACCCAAGATAATTAGCAGCCTTTTCTGGTCAAAAAAAATTATTTGACCCTTGTTCGAATGATTCTTTAAGGTTTTTTCACATCTGCCCATCATAAATATCTGATAAAATATTATTAATTATCGGACGATGAGCCTAATGGCGCAATGATTCTTCAAATCCCAGCCAAAAATGCATGCTTGAAAGTTACTATCAGACACTTGCGACTGGATATATTAATTTGGGCATAGCTAATACCCGATTATTTAAAGTGATTTATTTTTCCAAGGGAGTTTGATATTGTTTGTGTTATTTTATAGCTGAATTGAAAAATTCTACGTGATTACAATTCGCTATTACATGATTGTCTTCTGTCGATATGTTTTCTTTTTTATATAGTTTGTGGCATTTTGGGCATGCCGCAAAACATGCAAATCGATCAACTATGCCTAAAATTTTCCTTGTCATATATAAGAATTCAGGAAAGTTTCATGATTAATATTTCCACATTCTTTCAACAATATTTTAACGAACTTTATCAAGACTTCAGTTGCAGTATCTGGAATATTGTAATTCAACCTGAACTTCATTATCCACACCAAAATCCATGTAAATAACTGATTTTCTTTTAGTAATTATTCCGAAATATCAAAGTCAAATGTTGGATAGGAATAACTTTTGTACTCATTTGAAGATTCGTCATTATTATCAAAAAAAATATCTTCATCTTGTACTGAAGATTTGCCCAAAGATTCACCAGTATGGATATCATCTGTATCATATTCAGATGCTGGTTCTTTAGAATTACCCTCAATTGATTCAATTAATCTATCAATCTCTGTAATACGTCAAAAGGTGTTTGCTTTAATTTTTTTTTTACGTGAAAGAAAAGTAAAACTTTGTTTCTCATACATATCAATATCGTGTATTATTTGTGTCAAGTATGTTTTGCTTTCTATTGGCAAATCAGATAATTTAATTAACACCTGTGACATTTGAATTTCATTTAACAAAATAGCAGTAAGTAAAAATGTTGATTGCTCAGAATGTAATGATTCTAAAGTCGATTGTGCTAGTTCATGTAAATTTTTAGTACGTGGATCGACTAGTTTTCCATTACATTTGCTGCAAAAATATTGAACCTTCGGTCTTGGTCTTCTTGTTACAATAGGAGCTTGGCTGAAAGTCATCGCTCTTAAATCACTTTCTAAATTTTAGCAATAGTGCGTTTTTTACTCATTTTTTGACAATAAACTTGTAATTCAATTCAATTAATAATTGTGTATGATAAAGTTGTAATAACTTCATCATTTTTTTTCAAAATTCGTCTTGATAAATTTAAGTTGATATCAGCATATAAATTTACTACGCTTTTATTATAATCAATAAATTTCATCATTTTTTTTAAAATTTGTCTTGATAAATTTAAGTTGATATCAAATATAAATTTATTGCGCTTTTATTATAATCAATGACCCAACATTCTTCTTGATAAATTTAAGTTGATAATAAAAGTTTCTATTTTTAAATTATTTGTTTTGATGAATGTAAATGTTTAATCAAAATTTATATATACAATTTTTACTATAATTTGTCTTGATAAATATAAAAAATTAAATTGCAGTCTAATAATAATCGTGATAAATTAAACTTTTTTTATACTATAAATTTGTCTAAAAATAATCGTGACAAAATTAAACTTTTTTTTAGACAAATTAAACTTTTTTATACTATAAAAATAATTGTGACAAATTAAAATTTTAAAATATTTAGTGTTAAATTGAATTACAGAAAAAATTTTTTTATATTATAATTCATCTTAATTTTCATATTATTCTTCTTGATGAATATAAATCAACATTAAAATAATTTAAGAATAAATAGGCTAAAAATTAAAATTATATAAAAGTAGTTGAATGAATTGAATTTACTCATCAAATATCTTAATTTTTCAAATGTCTAACAAACAAACAAGTCAAAGCTTTCATTCCCCTTGACTAGAAGGCCCATTTTGTCTAGTTATCAATCCAACCCTACAAGCTTCTCATACAACTAGGCAACCTACTCAACCGCAATTACCTTCCACCACTCTGCAGACAACTTCAACCACTATTTGATTAAACACTCCTCAGGCAACTTCTACTACCAATAGAAATACTCTGCAGACAACTTCAACCACTATTTGATCAAACACTTCTCAGGCAACATCTATTACTAATAGAAGCACTCCGCAGGCAACTTCTATTTTTGACCAGCTATGCCGTGAGCTACTTCAACCACTATTTAAAATACTTCGCAAGTAAGGTTGCTTGCTGAAACTAGAGGGTTTTGGCAGAATGGTATATGCGAAACTGCCAAAACTAGTTTCACAAAATCATCAAGAAATGCTGAAACTGCGAAACCTATAAAAATCATGAAACTGCCATAACTTGCCAAAACTGTTTTGGTGTTTTGGCAATACTTTAAACAATTTATAAGAATAATGACTATATGATTTTTTGTATGTAAATATTTATTTTATAATATTTAATATTAAACTAATAAAATATACGATTAAAAATATAATAAAAATTAAAATTTAATATCTTTATCTTCTATGTGGGGACTTGCTTCTACCTCTTTTTCTATCTCTACTTCTATTCCGTCTTCTATCTCTACTTCTATTTCGTCTTTTATCTCTACTTCTTCTACTTCTTGATCGAGACCTAGATCATGACCTTCTTCTTTCTCTTCGCAATCTATATTTATATTGATGTTGATCATGCGCAGTATACCGCCGTTGATACTCTCATTTAAACAGATTTAAAATCCAATAAAAATATTAATAAATTGAATGAATTGCTTAAATAAAATTAATTTAAAATAATAATTAATAATAATTACCAGTTTGTAACCAAAATTTATCATTCATATCAGCAAAACACACTCTATCAAAACTATTTGGGCTTACAATAGGAATGTCATTATCATTATTATTTATTATCCTACTGAGGTTTTCATAACCTTCTATCCTTAGCTCGTATGTTACTGATCCATCTTCACTATCCTGTAATTCATAACTTTCAGGACTATTCTTACCTTCATTACTTTCTGGGTCTTCAGGTTCTTTTGTAAATTGTCTGATATGAATAAATCTTTGTCTTATTTTTTGTATATATCTGTTCTATAGTGATGTTATATCGTCTACTCTTTGTCCCTTTTCTGGTGAATCTTCATACTCAATCAAATTCGTTATCATAAATATTGTGTCATCTGTGTCTTTTTTGTTTTCGGCTATTCTTTTCTCCATGTATAACAGTTTTCTAAATCCTGCCATTACTTCTGCTACATTTCCATCATTTATTCGACCTACTCTCATACTATTTTCCAGTATTGTATCATACCATTCCCAAAATTTTTGAAACCTATTTTCAACATCCCAGTCTTCTAAAATATATCCATGTTCCATTAGTTCTGGATTTCCAATTAATTTATCACATACTTCATTCTCCAAATTCCTTTCAATACAATCCCTTACAATTACTACAATTATTATCCTTAAGCCTTTTTCTCTTATTGTCGGTTGTTGACTGTATCTTATTGATTCAATTATTCTATCCACTATGTTTCTGCATTCTCCTTTATATACTGTATCCTCCCTTACTTTATTATCTATGCTTAGAAGGCTTTATAATCCTTTTAATGTTACATCATTATACATTAATATCATAGGTTCAAATTTAAATAATAGAAAAAATGTATTTGTAATAACCTGTTACATATCTTATTTGTAACATCCTTTTTTTGTTTTTTAATAATAATTTATATTTTAAAAAGTATAAATATATATGCAAAATTTTATTTAAAAACCTTTTACTTAATGTACTAAAGTCGGTTTCATAGACAAAACTTTAAGTTATAAGCGTTTTCTTGAAATTTTTTAAAAAATTCTTTTATTTTAGTTACACAACTGATCTTTCGTTTTGATTTGCTAATTAGTTTACATTATACCTGATCTTAAATTTTGATTGGATAAAATTGATGTTGTTACAAATAAGTTTATCTTAAATAATATATTCCAAAATTTCTTGAATACTACTGATACCTCTCCTTCTATTAAGTGACATATTTCACATGATAAACATTCTGATAGTTCTATTGTTCCTGATTCATGCTCTTGTTTATGATTTTCATAGTCAGTTTTCCAAATATGATACCATTCCATTTTAAAATTTTTGAAAATTTTCACAATTTATTTAATTATTTAAATTTTTGCCATAAAAAAAAATAACCTTTATTTATATTTTATCCTTTAATATTTACATGTTTCCATGTCTTTTGATAAATTATCCTTATTTTATCATTTTACTTTATCATTTTAATTCCTAAAATGTCCAACTATCTCTTTCCTTTCTGATTCTGTAAATTTTATTATTGTTGTTACAAATGTTTCCTTTACCCTATTTATTTTGTCTTGTCCAATTTCTGTAAATAATTCATATACTTTTACAGCCTCTTGCATCTTTTCCTTCAATGCTACCCTTTTTCTAGCCTTTTCTTCAGCATCTTCATTTTCTTTTACTAGTAGTCTCATCATTTCATTGTACAAATCTCTTCTGGCTGTCTGATCTGATTTCTTTTTTCTTCCTTGATTTTTTATTTCTTCCACCTTCCATTCAAAATCTTGACCAATAAAATATCATTTCTGAATTGCTCTGGTGTTTATATCCCCTAGGTCAAGATATTTTTCCACCAAATCTTCTATATCATTACTTGCTTCACTCTGGTCATCAATTTCAGTGAATTGACTTTCTAATGTTATTCTTCCATTGTCTTTAATTGGTGTGCTTACTTCTTTGATAAATTTTTCCACTTTATCTTCCTTTTTCTTTTTCTTTGTTTTAGCATTTTCTTCACAAACTCCACAACTTTTTCTTTTTCCTCCACCATTAGTTGTCCTTTTGGTCAGAATTTTCTTTTCAATTATGTTATCATTTTTGTTGTATATCTCTATTTTAATCTTTTCTTCACCTCGTAGATATTTTTCCAAATCTTCTTTAGTCAAATTGATTTTATATTCAATCATTTTAATTTCTTATTATAATTATTATTATCTTATTATTGTTATTTTGTTATATATTTTGAAATAATAAGTGGGAGACCCAAATCTCCTTCCTATATTTTATATTTTTTCTCAGTCACATGAACTTGCCAATCATTTCTATTCTTGTCACTTAATCTTATTCATCTTGATATTAACTTATTTCATCTCATCTCTCTTTCTAATATTATTACAATATTCCATTCACGTCCATTTTATTCCATTTTATGGATTTCAAATTTTCAGTATATTCACATTAGTTCAATCTCAGCATTTATTTTATCTATCTTTAATATTAAGTTCATTTTACATTTTTTTTTTGGACTTCATTATAAATTTCATTATTCATTCTATTTTTTTTAACATTATTTTTACCATAATAAAATTTTCTGTGGAAATTTTCATCTATTTTCCTTCATGCCATTTATTTTCACAAAATTTGTGGTTTTCCATTTTTTAAAATTTTAATCATCATTTTGTTTTCTTTTAGTGATCGTTATTCCTATTGGTCTTCTTGATTTTTAATTACTCTTCATTCCTTATTATAGTAACTTTAATTTTTATTGGTTCTCATTTTTATATTTTTATTTGACCTATACTGGGCTTGCCTTTACCTCATTTTACATTACTGAGTATGGTAGTTTACAGGTTTGTACAAATAAATTTCATTTTTCTATAAAATTTTCTACATTTTTGATATTTGTTCAGCAAATATTTGTCCTTACAATGTTTTAAAACCCTATCATTGTTTATATAGTGTCAACTTTTGAGTATGCTTCTGGGCATCACACAGAACTTTTCCTTGAGCTATCACACAAAACCCTTAAGGCATCAACTTTTTCTAGTATTTTTGTGCGTCAATATTTTTGGACTTTACACAGAGCGTTTCTTAGGTACTACACAGGACTTTCCTTGAGTTATCACACAGAACCCTTAAGGCATCACACAGAACTTTTTCTAAGCACCACACAGGACTTTCCCAAAAATATCTTTACACGGAATCCTTTTCAAATGTTATCCTTTAATTTTTATTGGCATTGATATATTTCCTTTAACTTAAAAAATTTTGAAATATTTTTCCGCAATTATTTTCAATTTTTATTCATTAAATCCATTTGTTATACCTTGTTCAAACTAAATGATCACACATTATTAAGATAATTAACTACTTGACCTTAAAAATTGGTTCTTTTTAAGGTTCATTACTGCGAAAAGTAATGATTTGTTAACATTTCTGCTGGTGATTAGTAAGAACTTCAATATTATTTATCTTAATAATAATAATTATCTAACTTTACTGTGCCATTTTGTATTACTTCATGGTCGTCGGTCTAGGTGTGAGTTCCACCCACCTCAGCCAAGGTCTTGCAATACCTACATCTCTCTTCGGAGGTAATCCCAGCAATACAACCAGAAAAGTAGTGTTGTTAAGTCCAAGTCAAGCCGAACTGGGCTAAACCGGGCTGATGGGGTCAATTCGGCTTGACTTCTAGCTTAAAGCCAAATTGGTTCAGTTCGATTTGATAATTTCAAGTCGCGACTTGGTTCGACTTGAGTTGCAGCGGGCTGATGAGACCGATGGGGCTGATGGGATATAAATCCCAATTTCAGCCAGAATTAAATAATCTACACATAAATTTCCTTTTTTTGGAATATCGTGTATTTAAAATTTTAATTTTCGTAAAAAATAAAATTGCCTTTTTGGAATTTTGTGTAATATACATATTAATAGATCTTTAATTCCAGCTGGAATTAAATGATCTGCATGAAAATTGCCTTTTTTGAAGGTCATCTAAAGTAGGAGCAAATCACGTGATTCAGTATAATTTTAATTAGATTAATTTTTTATAAAGAAAGATTAATAGAAACTTTAAAATCATAATATAAGCGTATTTTTATCTACTTTGCAAGTTTACTTAAGGAAAAAAAGTGGATTTTGAATATTATTTTTGACTTTACATATGAATGAACGAAACTTTGCTGATCATATTCAAAAATGGATAAAAAAATTGAAAAAGTCAAATAAATCAAAAACAGCATTCAAAACCCTACTCTGCGCTCTAAGTAAATTTGCAGAGCAGGCAAAAATGCATTTAAAATATATGTTTAGAATGGTTGAATATAAAGTAAAAGTTTTATTTTATGAAAACAATTTTTTCTAAAGTCATGTGATTTGCCCCCGCTTTAGACGATCTCCTTTTTAGAAATTTGTGTAACTCAAAATTTTAATTTTTGTGGATAATAAAATTTCCTTTTTTGGAATTTTGCGTAATATCACGTGATATTGCAGTCAATCGGCCCATTGGCCCACCGCAGTGTAGTTCGGTTTGGTTTGACTTGAGTTTTCAAGTTGATTCAGTTCGGCTTGGTTCGGCTTAACTTTTTATCAGCGCGGCTTGACTTTAGCTTCAAGTCAGACTGAACTGGGCCAATAACAACACTACAGAAAAGGCTCAAAGAGCCTCGCCAGATATCAATAAGAGGGAGGACCTGAAGGTCCAACCCTCTATATTCACCCACATCTGTCTCTTATCTGTCTCAACATCTGACTCTATAAAACATACTCTTCATCCCATCAGAAAGGAGAATAAAAGGAAAGAAAGGGGGTAAGACAGATGTGACAGATGTGACAAATATTTTAAAAAGTTATACAGAATTTTTTCAAAAAAAACTTTTATTTTTACCCCCATTATCTGTCTTATCTGTGTCGCACCTAAAGATGTTAGCCATAATTGATTTGCCAATGCCATAATATTACGGCATACAGCATTACAGTTATGACACTTTTCATAATACTGTAATTAGTCCGTAATGCTGTAATTATGCCATAATGCTGTAATTAGGCTGTAATGCTATAATTAGGTCGTAATGCTATAATTAGGCTGTAAAGTCGTAATTTTTAATACTATAAAAATTTAAAACAAAAGTAATGAATTATAAAAGTAAAAT